>CAJDSM010022281.1:14563-45259 GCA_903981925.1 Ostrea lurida
TAATGGTTGCTATATGTTCTCTGGGGTTTTACCAATACGCAATCTTTTAAGATAAAGATACAGCTTTGTAGTGTTTCTTTATCCCCTATAGAAAACTTTTCCTCTGGACCCAGTTGCACGAAGGTTAGAGAAGTTTAACTGACATTTAGCATTTAGTTAATGCTATATAAATGTACAAGTTCATGGGAAGTTAACTTTCAGTAAAAGTTAACTAACCTTCATGCAACTGGGCCCTGTTGGAGTCCAGGTTTTCCAAGACAACTTTTGTTGTGAAGAATTTTAAAATTCTAATTATATGACCTTGAGGTTTATGTGTGTTGATGCTAACTAGGGGTGCGCTGAAGTTTTAAGGGTCCTAAGCATGTTTATATTGTAAACCAATGTACAGATATTGTTATTTGTACTTTGTTAACCTATATTTTTTTGTTATTTACTGATTTTTTTTCACCTATTGCATGACTTTTTTATGACACCTGAAAATCTGTTTCAAGACCATGGTATAATCAGATAATATTAGATAGTGATGTAGATGATGTAACTGTAGAAAAAGCTTTGTGCTTGAAGCTTAAATTGATTTATATAGGTGTGTTTAAATGCTAGTCAATTCTTATTTTCTTTAAAAATAAAAAAAGGAAAAGCATTATATGTACATTTGAAATTGCTTTAAATTACATTTTGTTTCCTTATTTTAATTCAGTGTTGGAAAAGAGAAATTGGCAGAAAGTTTTAAATTGCATATATTTATATTTGATATGTAACGAAATTGAATGGATTGTCTTTGATAAATGATAACTTGAGTATTGATTGTGCTAAACAAACTGCATATTTACAGCTTCAGTGAAGCTCCAGGCTCTAATCGTTCACGGAGAAGCCCACCACCAAATCTCATCATAAATTTGTAGTTGCCTTGATTATGGTGTTAAAAGTTGAATCTCACTGGAATTTTGTGTGCCATGGAAGCAAGCTTCTAAAAACTCGTTATGTCCAAATCAATATATTTCCTCCAAGGAGAATAAAGTTTTATCTCCAAAAATAATTAAGAATACAGAATGAGAATCCACTAAACAGGGTAAACCTTGTGTTTGAATTTGGAGAAGACGAGAACAGATTTTTGGAGAAGGAAGTGGTATTTTTTCAATAGACTTCAAATTTAGACAGTTATTTGCCATATCAGTTTTAGTGCTCTCTGAAAGTTTACAGGAAAAGATGAATTTGAATTTAAACTTTTATGGCAATGTTGGCAATATTCTGATCATGAAATATTGTATTGTCTTGTATTTTTATGTCACTGTTATTTTAAAGTGACAGTTCATCAGGTTTTGAACTTTTTATTGTTGTATATCACAAATCATTTTAAAACATGGTTGTAAGATACATGTAATTCTAATTTAAAAGGAAATTGTTTTTTCCAATTTCTATTATTTCAATATATATATTTCATTAGAATCAAATTTTGCTGTGAGGAAGTGCTATGTTTGAAATATTAGCATCAACTTGTTTAGTAGATGAAGTCGCATTTATGTTAATCCCATTGAAAGCATAATTTTTGAGGCAATCCTTTATTGAAAGGTTTGATGGAATCAAACTTACGATTATAATCAAATGTCGTTCAGTTCTCGATGGAAGTCTTATGATTTAGTTTTAGTCCTCGTCACTGTAAAGTTTTCCATGATATACAAATATATATATATATAAATTTATAAATGTATAATATGTATTTTAAAAAAAAAAGAATAAATGCTGACATCCCAATCTTATAAATTGTTATCTTTTTTCTTCTGTATATTATAATTTTCTATTTTAGTATATGCTTACTCGTATTAATGCTTTTCACATTGTATGATAGTTCCATTTTGATTTTATGGGATGCTTATTCGTATGTCAGCATATAGTGTCATTCTATCTCATACTAATCATCACCAATATACTATTCAACAGATCTGCACATAACTTGGCACTTTTAACCACTATTTTTCTGTCACGTAGTTTTATATACCCGTATGTAGTAATATACTCTCACTAACATTGAACTGCATGGCATAAATCACCAGTATTGAAAATGGTTTGACACATGTTGGGTACAGTTGCACTCACAATTGAAAGTGATGTGATGAACGATTTCTAATTTCCCTTCTGCATGAAAGAAAAACTTTCTGATCTTAAATCTGATACAAATATAACTGCATGAAACCTCATTCTCTTTTGCATGAAATTTCAAAAAAAAAAAAAAAGGAAACCCCAAGTTGAGCAGATCTGTTTCAACTTCATTCTCATTCTTTGGGGGGTGTGGGGTGGGGAAGAATTGGAACTATCAAAATTTTTGAAGTAAAGAAAACGAAAATGATCAGTTGAAATCACATCACTTTTTGTTGTAGATTACGCCGCACACTCGTAGTCATAATGGCTCCCCTCACGACCAAAAACCGGACGACAGCACCGATAGTTGGTGTGCAGGTGCATTTATGCAGGGTTTGGACGGAGACGGAGAAAGTTACGATGGCCCCAGTGATGAGCCAGGATTAAAGCGCCCTAAAATTTAGCAACTTCATGATTGTTTCGTGACTATTCCAAGTTCTTGCCAGAATCAAATCGGGACTTTTTTGTGCGGTGTTAATGGGTGTCGTTGATGTGTCAACGTTAGAAATAATTGTTTCACTGTAGATTTTAAATTTAGATAGAAAATTCAAACCATTTTTAATATGCAAATTGTTTTCGTAATCAATAGATAAACGTCGAGTGCTCAGTTTTGAAAGACCAAAGACAACAATTATATTCTTCAGTTTTATCCTTTTGTTTTTATGTAAGTCGCATATCAAATGTTGATTTGATTTTAGTGTTTTATTTTTAAATGTAGATGCTTTATAAACATGTTGTGCATGAAGTGTTGTGTCGAGCAAGATTGATAGTATATACTAGCTCACGGGTTGTGAATAAAAAAGTAAGATTTTATTTTGAAACGTTAGTCTGGAAATCTCCACATTTGTCAGCTGAAGTGTTGGGATTATTACATGATGCCATTGAACATATTCATGGGTTCATATACTAAATTCTTATAGAAAAATGCATGTGAACAGCTTATATTAACATATCGCTGCATAGATTCATTAAGGTTGATCATTTTGGTGTTAAAATTGATGGACATGTATCATGATATAATTAAATGAATATCAATATTATTCTGTTACAAAGTTCGCTGTATGAAAAATAAATGATTGAAAGGAGAGCTATTTTTTTCGAGTTGTGGGTTGAAGAAGGAACAGATGGACCAACAGAACTCAGTGATCTATTGACCATGTTGTAAATATTTCTTGGTTTACCGAGAAGTGGAGGTATTTTAAACCCAAGTTTATCCATATAGTTACACAAAAGTGACAGGTATTACCTTGACCAACAGGGAAGATGCAGGCTGACTGAATTGTTGTGTCTAGCATGTCCTGTTCATGCAAAAAAATGTATTTATAGATTATTATTATTTTTATTTTTTGGTTGCAAGAATTGCTTTGAGTGAACCATTTACTGGCTGTGCTTGTCCATTGCTAACTTTTGAAAACTGTTAATGTCTCGGAAAATATTTGACTAGTTGCCACTAATTTGATATGTAGCATTTCTAATAGTAGAGAAACAAAATTTGAATTCCATGTTCACCATTCCAAAATAGGTTGGGCCAAAATTCAGTCTACTCGACATGTTGCAGACAGTTGAATATTGTAGGGGCCTTCACTTAGATTGTGAAATTCATGATCCCAGGGCTAAGGATGGGGCTGATTGGGCCATGCAGAGCAGTGTCGGGGTGCATGATACTTGGGTTAGGAATTTGCTCCCAAGCCAAACGTGTGCGAGTCTCATCTAGCAAAACAAATAAATGATGAGGCCTCTTGCAAATTGTGTGGGTAAAAAAATCCAGTCTCATGGTGAGGTCTTGATGTCCTGTTGCAGTAGATCTAAATACACAGAAAACTACTACAGTTGAACTTCAATATCTCAAACACTGATATCTCGAATACCGTGGTCATGTCGAAATGATTTGGAGGTCCCAACCACCTATTTTCTTAGTAATTTTATTCGGGATAGGATATCTCGAACTTTTTTCTTGGTCCCATCGAGTTCGAGATAACGAGGTTCGACTGTACCGGTATATAAGTTTGGATGTCTGTTTTCTATTCTTCCAACCCAGTGTGTATGTGCATCATAAAGGTATGGTATCAATATTTTTGGTCCTGCCATATGATTTTATTGCTGTAAAGTCTTTCCGTCCATTACCACTTTTCATTGCTCACAACGAGGGTCTCCTTGAAATTTTCAGGAGAAGGCTTTGTCTTTACAGAGGTATGGGACTTGCACTGTACGATTTGATTTATGAATGGAAGTATGGTGGGGCCACAATAGGGATCAAAGTTATACATGAGGATATATAGGAAAAATCTCCGGGGGGGGGGGTATATAGGGAAAATCTTCGGGGGGAGAGCCATGATTAACATACAAGCATCCTCCGGTAGTGCAGATTTAAATTTGTGCAAATCAAGGCCCAGTGGGGTAAGTACGTGGGGCCATAATGGGGGAGGGGGACATATAAATTTTTATGGAACTTTACAAGGAAAAACTCAAGGAAATCCTCTTCTGAAGAGCATTATTACTAATCATGGCCCTGTTGTTCGTGAGAAGGTTTGCTAGATGCCCTCGAGTGGAATTTATTAATATGACCGAGCAGTGGATTTAAGGTTGTCCATATTATGATTTCGTATCGACTAATCAGTACAAATTAATAAGATTGGCTATAACTACATTGTACTTGTATATATATACAATTAAGTTACTGTATATCACCATTTTAGATACATTGACCATGTTAATTTGGAAACTAGCAAAACATATTGCATGTAGCACGTATGTACATTTAAAGCAAGAATGACAAATTTATACGCAGGAGTTGTCTTTGAACTTCAATTTATTTTGTTATACTCGTAAATAATCCAGAAAAAAAGAAGTAACGGTCATCTATCCATCCATCTAAGTATGTAGGTAGGCTAGAAAGAATAATCTTACTGTGACCAGGCTGCATTCTATCTAGTAAGTAGGCATGCAAGCACTGCATAAGGACTCTCGGGTGAGCCGATTGCCCCATAAGCTTCATCACCCTTTCTGAAGAATTAAAAACGTTCAGGTGAACGCAAACAGCGCGGATCTAGAAAATTGTAAGGGGTTTTATAGGCCCAATAATCACCGAAAACCAGTGTGACTCCACCTAAAAGTTCGGTGGATTTGTCTATTTCTTGTTAGTTTTGTACTTTTATCAAAGATTAAATTGTTATTAATCTTCATTATGACCAGATGAGAAGTAAAATAAAGAAATTCTGGGTATATGCAAGTTCTGCCTTAAACTTTTTAGGGCTCCATGGGTCGACATTTTTATCTATCTCTTCATCAGTTTTATTTCAGTTCATCACCCCATGTTTATCTGAAAAGTGGCCTCACATTCGGGAGGTCTCGGGCAATACCTTTACAGCCCCAAACTAAGGGCGGGAAATGAGAGCACAGGAGATCTTTTACCGAAAAATTTCGAGTGAGCATATAGTCGCCATTGTGTCCGTCCGTCCGAGCTCATATCTTTTAAACTTTTCATAAGAAATTGATTTACAGTAATTGAATACAAATGTTCCTTGAGACAATGGCTTGCGGACCAAGGTCTTGAAAGGTCATTTTGGAAAGGTCTAGGTCACTCAGGGCATAAATCTGTCTAATTTCAACAGTTTTGGATAAAAAAGACCCCATCTCCTACCCCTTCATCATGAATGAAAAGGCGAAAATGATGAACACTGATAAATCTCGGAAGTCCCAAACAGAATAGAAAATAAGAGCTGGACAAACACGGACCCCTAAATAAACCAGAGGTGGGAGCAGGTGCCTAGGAGGAGTAAACATCCCCAGTCGACCAGTCACACTCACTGTGACCTTATTGTCGTGTTCAGGTAAACGGAGTAATCCGCATTCGAATGTGTGTATATTCAACGCCTAACAGTTGCTATGACATTTGACCAAATGGCAGGTTGTGTTGGCGAACTAAATCGTTATAAAGACCATAGAATTTACGAAATGCTGACTTTAAATGTAACTTTTGAACCCCCTGCAACTACAACTTGTTTGTAAGTAGCCTGCCTCGCTTCTAAAACTGATCATGCGCAGAATATGCTCTTGCGTATCGAATACGTTGAGATACATAAATATTACTCCACATATTATTTCTCCTCACATTGTTGAATGCATGTTTAAAATCTATAAAGGCACAATATGGTTTCCCCCCTACTTTGCATATACTTAGTATGTGCATTTGAAAGAAAATGAGCATGTGATTTAATGTTGAGTCGTTTGAAAGGGAGGACCTGAGATCACCTATTTTAAATGTCCTAAATTCAGAGAACCTCGGTCTCTAAATTGTCGAAAGAACTTCATGTCTATTACCGGTATGAATTCTGTCAAACATTATGTCATACGATTGGATTAATATGAAAAAGAACAGAATGGATTAAAAAAGGTATGAGAGAAATATCAAAATCCCCAAAACACAAGTATGTAGCTGGTACTATTTATCCTGTGTTTCGTAAACCAGAAGTGATAAGAATTAGATATAAGTTACATGAGGATTATGTTTTGGTTCCAGCTGACAAAGTTTGTAACAATATTGTCTTTGTTTGTAATGCTTATTACTACCACTGCATTTTAAACGAATTTGGCATCAATTCCACATTTGGTAATCTTACTCATACTCTATCTGCTCTGTTAAAAGACGAATTTCTTCATTTAAAATCATGCTTCAGTTTTAAACGCTTTTAATATCCTAGTCAATGAGACGGATGAATATGAGTCACCGTACCTTTACTGGACCTGTACCTTTCAAACAAAGATGCATTGCTGGATCCAGTAAATGTTCCGCCAAACCCCTATCTTTGCTCTTCACGAAAATATTGGCAGTTGTGAAGGAGAAATTTTAGACGTATTTTACAACAAACGTGGTGTACATCAAACGTGGATTCTAAAACATTCTAAAGAGCTCTAGTAAATTTGAATTCAGAGAACTTTTCTTAAATCAACAACATCAAAAGGTATGACTTTTCAACACTTTACACGACAATTTCTCACGATAAATTTTAAAACACTAGACTTTTGGGCATTATAGACCGTTGCCTCTTCAGCAAAAATAGAAATATCTAGTGATCAATCATTCAAAATTTTACTTTATTAATTCCACTCTGATTCTACACATAAATTCAGAGTATTAATAATGTGTTTACATAGAATCAGAGTGGAGTTTCAAGTTGATATTAAAACAATGTAGAACGAGTTTCTCACCGACAATATCTTTATAGTCTTTCAACAGTCTGTTGGAATTTCAATGGGCACGAATTGTGCTCTTTTTTAGCTGACATGTTTTTATATTCTTACGAGGCAGAATTTATTCAAAATCTTCTTCAAGAGAAGAAACAAAATATCTAGCGGTGGCCTTTAACTCAACATTTAGAAAAAGACGTTTCATCTATTGATTATCATTATTTTCATTCTCAAGTCGATTCGATAAATCCCAGCGAACTCGAAATAAAAGACACCACAGAGTCTTCCATGTTTACATCATACTAAGATATATTATTGAACATAAACATTAACAGCAAACTAACAACTCAACTTTACGATAAACAGGATGATTTCAGCTTCTCCGTCGTCAACTTCCCATATTTATTTAGCAACATATGCATATGGTGTTAATTCGATACGCAAGAGCTTGTTCCGAGGTTTTAAATCAAGGCAGGTTACTAACAAACAAGTTGTTTGCAGGGGTTTCAACAGTCACATTTAAAGTCAGCATTTCGCAAATTATATAGTCGTTATAACAATCTAGTTTGCCAGTACAACCTGCCAATTGGTCTAATGCTGTCTGATGTGTTTCATACTTATTGTTAGGTCGTTCTTTATACACGCATTTTAACTACGGATTGGTCCGTTTACCTGATCAAGACAATTGGTTCACGGTGGATGTGAGCGATTGACGGGGGATGCTTACTCCTCCTATGCATCAGCTAGATCCCACCTCTGATATGTTTGCCCAACTCTTAAGGGCATACGCAATGTACATTTCACAATTTGTTTTTTTCTATCTCCAACATTGAAGACTTCCGATGATAATAATGACAGGTATATGAAATGCAAAGTTAATTCAATCCCTTCATAATTAATTGAAGATGATGAAAATATAATCACGCAACAAGTGACAGTGTTTTTGTAGTATGTGTACTGGTGCATTGTATTTGCGTTCTTCAAAGAGAGGTAACTCAGAACTCGGGTCCTTCATCATCTGCTATTTCTTCCAAAAGCCAGGTAATAGTGTCTGATTTTTCTTTCGAAGAATATTCAATAGTACTATGATTTTATAATAAGAATAGTTTTTAAAAATACATACAGATAACCTTAAAGGGACTGCGGAAATCAATCGATTATACTGCAACTTATAATTTCCTAGACTAACACGTGAATAAATGTAAACATCTTCAAGTTTACTCTTTTTGTTGGTCTTTTTCCTGCTGCGAAACCGTCACGCAATGTTGCACTTAACTTTCACCCCAAATGCGGCGTGGAATCCAGGGATAAAAGGCCTCGAGTCTTTGTTTACATAACAAATGGTACGGCTAAAATATCGCTCGAATCCGTGCATTCAAAAGGTCCAAAATTTGAATTTAGACTTTAAATGAGTTAAATGTCTTCAATGTTTAACATCAACAATGAAAAATCTTTTGATCAACAATCGTGGGTCAGTCCCTTTAATTCGTTTTTCGGTTAGGACTTGAGACTGTTCGTTATCCTTACCTTTTCCTAAATCCTTCTTGAATTTCGTTAATTACATGACTGTAGAATTCTTTTCCTCTGTAAAAACTTTTAAACGATTAAACTGTAATTTCTTGGTTCTTGGAACTTTTAAAAGATGGCTGGAGAAGATGGTAAAATCTGACACAGTACTTCAAGGAGATAAGACAGTGTCATGGACTGCAAACCATGCCATCGGGCAGGCTATTCCAGAAGAACCAGAATGTAGTGTGGCCTTAACCTCATTGCTGCCTCTTATTTATGACAAGGTAGAATCTGTGACAATGATTCGTCATTCCGTTGATGTCATCAAGATATTCTAATTCCAGATCAGACCCTGCAATCACGCTTAATCAGTTACTATACACACCCGCCAAACAAAACCAATGGAGATTGCCAGGAGCGCACGTAGATTACTTCGTCATCGTCTTTGGTGGACTTCATATTGAGATGGCAGCATGGAAAACCCTCAGCGACCTTCTGGATGATAATGAGCGGATAGGCGTTTTTGGTGCTTGCATATGTTGCTTAAACTTCAGGATGATTCCTGCCTGAAAGCAGTCTATGTGTTACGCACACCAGGTCACAGCCAATATCCTCCATCTTCCCCTGAAGGAAACCTATAGCCTGTACACCAGTGGATTACGTGACGGACAATATCATCCATCTTCTCCTGAATGAAACCTATAGCCTGTACACCAGTGGATTACGTGACGGACACTATATCACTGGATGACTAGTGTGCTGAATGAGTTGATTTAAGTCGACAGTCATCATTCTGCAGCTAGAACTGTCGGTCCAACTTCCTGCTGCACAGTGATGCTCTGAGCATCTGTACCCTGGTTCTTTACCTTGGGTTATACGAACTACCGGTATGCCAGGTAGATGCTAGCGCACTTGCATCATATCGTGACACTAGAACCCAAGCATCAAATTGTATACACGCAATTTGTGGCCGGAAACGTCACTGACGACGACCACATATGCATTATTCTCTGTCATAGTCACGAACGAAATAATGCATAATTGGTGAAAGATGACGGAGAGGCTGTAGGCCTGACGGACAATCCTGTAGCGCCGTGCCATTGGATGGTGTCCTGTCCAGAAATGGTCATATTGATATCTGAGGGTTCTAGCCATAACAGATAAAAGCAGACAAAACATATGCAGGTAGCCTGTGCGCAAGATGAGAAAGCACTTACTCGTGTCATTGGAGAGATTGGGAACCCATTTTTAGCCGGGTACCCGGCTATAGGCATGGCCTGCCTCTGCGCGTAGTAACCCCGGAAGCGGTCCCAACAACCGCCAAAATAAACTTACACTCTTCATAATCAACCCATCGTAGTTTGTTTTTGAATGCTAAATCCATGATAACTCTTTATTTATTTCAAACCAAGTTTCTGATATTCAAAACATTTGAAAGCGAAGGGATTTTGTAGTTTGTGTAGGCGGACAGTTTAAAAGGCATCTTCGCTAGCCAAGGGTTTTTGTCGCACTCCGCTCCCATAAACGTTTATGGAGTGGAGTGGACCGAACACCCTTGGCTAGTGAAGATGTTTAAAAAGGAAACTTGTTCTTCTCTTGTGAGCTAGTGAGGCTTTATTGGCGATGATGTAGAGTTTCTATATTGATCACGCAAATTAAGAAAGGCGAGCGTGGTTAGCATCTGGATTGGTGACCGCTGGTACATGTTACACTAGAGAAATTTTCACTCATATGGAGACGTCACTATTACCGGTTTTGTGGGTTATTTTTTTTCAATACAGTACCCGGCTATCAGTACATTAAGTACTTTGATGTAACGACAAGATTAGTGTAGCGGACAAGCTATTTTGCACATAAATCTAATGTTATGAAAACTTTTTCTCATTTAATTGCCAACCTGAAACCTGTTTAAATGAAAAAAACAAACCAATAGTTGGTGTGCTTTTTTGAGGTGAATCATTGACACGGATCCTGTGTTGCATAGTACCCAAAAATTGACATTTTTAAAAATAGCCGCCATTTTGACCCTTGAAGAAATCTAGAATTTCCCTATGTATCCCAAAATTGTCCTTACAAAACGCTTTATCTGTGTACCAAATTTCAAGCTTGTATCACCAATAGCACAATTTTCTCACATAATTTGCGTGAAGAAAATCAATCACCTACCGTATACTAGTATTATTTTCGAGAGGTACTGAGTTGTCTTTCTTTGTCCGTTTTTATTGTCGAGGTTGCCCAGTTTGCAATTGGTCTCGTGAACGGGGTTATAATATAGTCTCTAGTTTTTGAGTAGCAATATATGAACTTTACAAGAATTGTGGATATAATAGAGCAACAAATATTCATATGGCCAACTACCGAAATGTAGTAATTAAGATATATATAAATAGTATTATTAATGATTCCGTATCAATTGAAAATAAATTAAAATGATAGTAAGAAGATGAAAAAAAAAATACTCAAGTATTTTTTTTAGTTAAGTACATTAAGTTAATGTACTGATAGTCGGGTACTGTATTGACCCCCCCCCCCACAAAACCGGCTATGGTGACGTCTCCATATATGAGTGAACAATTCTCAAGTGTAACTGTAGCGGTCACCAATCTAGGTGCTAACCAACGTTCACGTTGCTTAACTTGCTCACGCGTGATCAAGATAGAAACTAGGGAGACAGTACAAATTTCCTTTTATAACTGTCCGCTACACTACTACAAAATCCCTTCGCTTTCAAATGTTTTGATTATCAAAACTTGGTTTAAATAATAAGAGTTATCATGGATTTAGCATTAAAAAAACCAAACGACGATGGATTGATTATGAAGAGCGTAAGTTTATTTTGGCGGTTGTTGGGGCCGCTTCCGGGTTACTACGCGCAGAGCAGGCCATGCCTATAGCCGGGTACCCGGCTAAAAACCCATCATTTAGAGAAACAGACCAGAAACTTTTAAAAGAAATGCACGCACTTGATTTTAATTGTTGCCGATAGTGAACTGATAAGTCAACTTCAGACAACAGGACCGGATTAGGCAAATTGGAGATGGGGGTGGGCGTGCAAAAGTGGGTCGGTCCAGGGGCAAATCCCATGAAGCTTAAGGGTGTTTGATATTTCAAAATGGAAAATGGCCTCTTCTTGCATGAAAAGGCCATGTTAAGCATAAAACAAACACTGAACAAGGCAGACAGAAGCTGACAAATGATGATATGAAAGTTTGCTATATTTAAAGATGGAATCATGCAAGGAAGGGCCATGTTTCATAGGCTTATTTGATATATTTAGGGTAAGGGGGATCGGATTGCGCAACCCCTAAAATTCCCCCATTAGTCCGGCCTTGGACATTTCCATGCAACATTCTATTTGAACACTTTCTGACTCGTCTTTATTTTTCGTCCTTTCATGGTCATGGTATTTGTGTATTTTTAAACAGGGACGTAACCAGGGATTTTCATTGGGGGTGCACAAAATTAAGGTAAGAGGTCTGGGGTCCAGGGCTGATCCTGGTAGGGGGTCCAGGGGGCGAAGCCCCCGGATGCTGAGGGGTTTTAGTATTTTCATTGGGTTTGGGGGCTGTTTTAGGTCCCCAGTGGGTCCAGGACTGGCTCTGGTAAGGTTCCAGCCCCCGGGATCGATCGAGAGCATTTTCATTATAAAATGAGGGTGCACATATAACCAGTGAACCCCTCTGGTTACGGCATTGTTAAAGCACAACACGTAAGAAAAGAGAAAGAATGATGTATTCCCATGCACTATCAGACAGTCTGTTCCGCAGAGTCAAATGTTCGAGACTCCCTAAGGTCACCACATTGATAAGGCGGTACTAATACACCGAGCTATACAGAAACTGTTGACGCCATTGTTCTTTTTCCACCGTCATGGCCAGTTATCGGGTACTCCTTGCGGCAGGTATCTTCATAGAACGAAGTGTTGAATGATCTTACATTAGGTTTAACAGTGCTAATTACATTTTAATCAATCATGTAATTCATTTACCTAGTATGGAAGGGAGTGCTGATTGAGTAGGTTGATACTTGTACAGTGAAATGTTTATTAATAATCAGATCAAAGATTTTTCTTGTGAATTTGTTGGAATTCTTTGTTTTTAGTGTTGGGTGTCACCATTGTGGCTGTTGGAGAAGGTACGTTCTTATTCAGAGAGCGAAAATCGCCAAAATAAAAAAAAATATCCAAAACATCCGCTTTGCAAACCTTCATTAAATTCTGAAATGGATTTTCATAAAATTATATTTGTTATAACCTCTCTTTACAGTTACAATGTTGTCAATATTTTTTTTTTTTTTTTTTTAAGGTTTGCAATGCATGCAATGTACAGGTGTATCAGAACCTCAAGATTGCAGAACCCCTGTTAACTGTTCAGATAAGTATGTAAGTGTGATAAAATAATTCAACTAACAAGTGCAAACATAAGATATTAATTAATTAATCTCTCGTTTTACCTATCAACGTGACATCATGCTGTGGACAAAGTGCAGTTCAGACAAACGACGTCGCTGCTGCAACTTTGAAAATACGCGGAGTTACGACTGAGGTGGCAAGGGGCGTTTTGTAATTCCAATTATCGTAATAAACGGGTGTATTAGTTTTTAGTGGAGTTTCCCCTTGAATCCATCCCCAAAGACCATCAAAGAAAATTTTTAATAACAGTAAAGGTAAAAGCAAACGTCTACACAATATCCACATTTAACCCCCCCCCCCTCATGTACAATGGATTGGACGTGCTTTAAAAAAAAACCAAAAAACCTTTCTGCACCGATTCCCTGCAGAGTTTTGAAATACAAAATTATGTCAACTACTTCCCTAGGCCTACTGTATACAAAAACAATATTCGCCCCCGTTTTATTTTCGCTCTTGTTGAGCGAATTTAAGACCGCTTGAAACTGTTCTCTGTTTTATATCTCTTTGGGCGAGGCGAAAATGGACCTCTTGTGACATTTTTGGTCAAACATCTGATGTTGAAGTAACGATGGTGTTTCACAGTCAAAAATCAACGGTGAAAGTGCAACATTTGTTCAATGTTGATCGAATGCATATTTTCATATTTCATATACTATGTGAACCTGACTATATGCCAAATGAAAGAAAAACCAAGGCCTGTATATACTTGTTTGTGTGGTGTTAGGCGATGTTGCAGACTGATGAGTGATTTAGTCTCTAGTCTCATTGCTCAACGTTGAATACTAGTACATGTACTATGATACGTGAACACCTAGTTGCACCCAGATCCTTTGTGCAGAAAACGACATTTTATTCTAATTATAAACAAATGAGCTATGACCTCCTCCCCCTCTTCGAGCCGATATGAAATGTATACAATGGTATTCAAGAAAATGTTCTTTTTCCAGCAATGTTTTACGGATTTCTACGTAACCGAGCAAGGATTTGTGTACTACGACTTGGGGTGCCGAATAGAAGATGTAAGACTTCTGTATGAAATAATGTTTACGTTTATATAGAGTTTGAAAAGAAAATCTAAAGTATTCTAAAGTAATTCTAGTAGGCTGAAAATAAGACTATATTTATGCGCCTGTTACAGACTTGCCAAGTTTTGAATGGACGGAAACGCGCTATTGCACAGCCCGCCAAGAGACAGTTTAATAATCTGCATCTTTGTGAAGAATGTTGTTCCACGGACTTTTGCAACAGAAATGGGTGTCCTGACAACAGTGTGTTAGATTTTATTAATATACTTTTTAATACATGGATCAACTAGTGTCATGTACAGCTTGTTAACGATGATATTGATCCGTAATGCCTACTAGGGCAATTTTCTGAGATGTATAAACATTTAAACAGAATTACGCAAAATTTGATATAAATTCGTCCATATTAATTGTAGCTGTCAACTTAATGAACAACACCGTCTGCTTTAATTGCCCGGATGCAGAAAACCCTGGGACTTGTGCCCAAGTTGATGTTTGTAACTATGATGAGGTATGAATTTTGACGATTTCTCTGAAAGGGTCAGAATATTTCAAAATACAACAGTCCTTTAATACCTCATTCTATGTTCATTTTCTTTTTGTAGACTTGTCTGGCTACATTGGTCCTTACAGAAATGTTCCAAGAACGGTATCACCTTCGATGTGAGAAAAAACAGGTGAGGTTGTTCTCAGTATGAAAGAATTGTACTGCAATTATAAAACATCTGACATGATTAATAAATATTTATAGCAACAACGGGTTTAGGAAGTAGAGAATATCATAAGGTGCAGCTGCAATAATGTAGTCTTCCCAATCATTTTTACTTTGGGAGGGGACTACAACTCCTTGGGATCACCGTATTGGTGCAGATGCGGGAGTACGCGCAACATTTCTATCATTCTAAACTTTACGTAAACATAAAATATACTATGTAAAGGCAAAGATAACGAACAGTGATCAATCTCGTAGGTCCCAAATAGAATACCGACGCAAGAGTTGGGCAACACGGACCCCTGGACACACCAGAGGTGGGATCAGGTGCCGAGGAGGAGTAAGCATCCCCTGTTGATCGGTCACTATATGTTTCTTAGGCCTGCAAGTTACGATTTGTGAGGCTCCATTAATATGATTGAGTTTATAACAATTTCGATATATTCCAATTTCTTGATTCATATTGTGCGAAATATTCGATGTACTGATGCTGAAACTTCCGGTTGTTTGTTTGCTAATGCCCCCAAAAGACTGGTTACATCAGCGTACGACTATGGAGGAGAAAGCAATTTCAATTTGTCGGTATTGGACAAATTTAAATTTGATATCAAGTTTAGAAAAGAATAACAGCGTATAAAGTTTTTCTGTCCTCTCTTCGTCAGAATGACTCGAGTGCAAGATAATTCACCCTGATTGTTAACGTTGTGGCTTTGTCAGCAGAAGCTCATGATATCTCGTGATAACAAGCATGGCGAAGTACACGACGAATTTCGCGCGTTGTACATGATGTAGCCTCTCTCGAAAACGTAATTTAAAAAAACCTGAGGTTACAATATTGAACATTACATTTTGGAAGCTACATATGGCTTGCAAAAGTTCGATACATGTACATATAGTTCTTTGCCACTTTAAAGGTATGTGCGAGTTCAGCTGGAGGCCAGTTCCATGGTCATCCTAAATCGATGGTGTTTGGCAAAAGACAGTTCCATTTCCCGATAACTGAGTGTCAGTACTGCTGTGATACCAGTTTCTGCAACAACAAAGAATGCGTCAAAGGTGATTAAAACAAGTTTATCATTGTCTCTAGTCTGGACATTTGCTAGTACGTAAGTCTTCATTTTTGGACTTCAAGTCAACTTTTTGGGTGAATGTAACAATTTGGCTTGCTATGATTTTTGGAGCAGAAGGAATTTGGCATAGAAGTAAATCTACATACTGTAGTAGAATAAAAATTAATTAAAGACCTAATTAATCCCATTTTGCAGAAAATATAATGAAATCTCTAGGACTGATATGCAGCTGAAGAATCTATTAACGTGTACCTTCCAACTAAAACACCATATCATAAATGTGTATAATATCAATATACAAATCAAAAAGTAAAGCAGAAACTCTCCTGCAAAGAATGAAATACGTTAAGCTTCAAATGCATGTAATTATAGAGCGATTTCGGAGTTAGTATATACGATATTAGTTCACAATCAAGATTTTTACTGCATGGATATTAGAATAATTAATTATTCCAGTTCTATCAATAGTAGGTTCACAGTAGAGGAGACACTCGTGTATATATACTGTTAGTTAATGTTGTCATAATGAGTAATCATAATTACACACTGATCTAAAGTTTGCTCCTTTGAGTAACTGTTAAAATTATTGTGACGAAGGAATGCCTTCAACAACTGCTGCTACAACAACAACAACGACACATAAACCAACAACAACGACAAAACCTACCACCACCACAACACATAAAACAACGACAACTCACAAGAGTACAACAACCCATCCTACAACAAGAGCAACAAAAGCTACAATGCATACAACAACAAAACGCACAACAACAAAAGCAACAACCACTCACAGGACACCCCCACCAACGACGACAACTCATAAGACACCACCACCAACAACGACAACTCATAAGACACCACCACCAACAACGACAACGACAACTCATAAGACGACGACAACACGATTAACAACGACAACTACAATTCCAGGTATATAGTCGTGATTGACGTAGGGTAATGGCTGGTTACTGTTCCTGAAAAGTGACCATTTTTTTTTATGTTAGCAATTTTCAGATTCGTCATTGCTATTTTCTTATTGTCTCTCTCCCTACCGGAGTGGGCCCAGTTGTACAGGGATTAGTTAACCTTAGCTGGCACTTGCAATTAACGCTTAAGTTCATGTAGCGTTAATTAACCATTAACTGCTGATTAAAGTCAACTAATCTTTATGCAGCTGGTTCCTGGACAAATGTTGGTTTTGGCACGGTTGACAGTTTGTCACAAATCGTGTGTAGGCTTTACATGTTAGCTGTAACCATGCTTGGAATGATTGACTTGTAAGTTACATAAGTTGTTAATCATGACCTAAAGGTATTTCATGATGTCATGTAACCGAGGTTACTGAGAAATGAGATGTACAAATTGTGTCCAAACTATAGCTTTGCTATCCTTGCTTGGAGTGACTTCAAACAATAGTACATGTATGTTATATCCCATGACCTATATATGTCATGAATCAATGCCATATTACCAGGGTCAAAGGGCAATAACATTCCTGCACTATCACTAAGCAACCATTGTTTGCAAAGTATTGGATATCTGTAGTACACTATTGATTAAAGGTGTGCCATGATATTGATAGATGTTTTAGGTTATGGTCTGCTTTGCGTCACGTCTATAGTTCTGTCTCCTCTATCAAATGAAACAGTGGCGTTGTCCTTGATGTCGTTGGAAAAGGCAGTGGCGGATCCAGAATGGGGGTGCAGGTGTTGGAACCCAAACCCTTTCGTCAGAAAATTTTGCTAAATTTTTTGACAAATTTTGAGAATGGATTCCCAATTTGAAAAAAAATTAATGGTAGACCCCCCCCCCTCCCTTGAAAAATTCATGGATCCGCCTCTAAAGGAGGTGTTTTGTAATTGAATGTTAAACTTACCGATTTAAATATTTCTGATAATCAAAATTTTCTTGTTAGTAATTTGTATGTGAGATTTTATCAATGATTGTTGGTTGTGATGTAATTTGGAATTCGTAATTTGGAAAGTGTGACACAAAATACGTAGATTGCATGTTACTGAATAACCCACTGAAATATCATTTAATTTTGTTGGATTCAGTATGTGGTCCAAAAGCAGCGGACATAGTTTTCGTCTTGGATGCATCCGAAAGCTTGAGCAGTGACGACTTTGAAATTGAAAAACAGTTTGTTTACAATTTTACAAAAAAATTTAAAATTGGCACGGATAACGTTCAGTTTGGATCCGTAACCATTGGCGACACGGTTCGCAATGACTTTTATCTGAATACATACACTAACAGGGAGCAACTTCTGCGAAAAATTAAAAGTCTCACATTCTTGATGTCAGGCACAAACACAGCAGGAGCTTTAAAATTTGTTAACGACAATGCATTTTCTCACTCACACGGTGGGCGTCGATCTGCCTCCCGTATCGTAATTGTTCTTACCGATGGTAAATCAAAAGAAACCAATAAAACGATAGCGGAGGCCCAAAAATTGCAACATCATGCCACTGTCCATGCCATCGGGATCGGCGATCTTGTAAATAACGAGGAACTGGCGGCAATAGACTCCAATGGTAAGCCGGGGACAGTCAGTGGATTCGATGTCTTACACACAATGGGAGACTACTTGATGGAGATTGCGTGTCCTGGAAGTAACCATGGTAACCTATTAATGCGTGTATTATGACTAAATGTTTATATTTCCAATATGAAATCTGCTTCGATGATATACAAATTTAACTGTACTCTATATTTACGGTTTAACGTATAGCGCTTTTTTTTTCGCGGGTGTAAAATTTGGCGATAAAATTCAAGCTCATAGGAATACCAAGAGTTCCAATACATACAATTGATAAGCTGTATAGTGCTAATCACAGTTGTGTATAAAGTTTTACTGTCGTCAGAAAAAAAAACCCATCTACTGTAGCTTATTTTTCTCCAAAGCTGAAGAGTGCTAAATGTGCACCTTTGACATCCCCCCCCCCCCTTGCTATACAGAATTATCTTTCTTGTGAAAATACGTATTGTGATTGTAGACACATTTGGCGGCATGCTATCAAATCGCTAAAACAAGCCAAAATCATCACCCCGCGAAAAAAAAAATTACGATATATTCATTTACATTCTGCAGACACATTATATGTCGGATGAGGATGGCTTTTCTTTTGTAGGCACACATGGCCACCACAGTCACAGCCACGCTTCTTCTATCCTCGTAGGCTGACGTTGTAAATGGTTTTTTTATTATGGAATAAAAAAGAGAATGGCATGTATATGCTTGTACGATTGTATATCTTGTGTGCACACAATGTATATACATTTTTTGTATGAAAGAAGTTCAATAAACCTACACCCAATGATCAGGATGTGGACACATTTTACATTTCCGATATAAACATTGTAGTACGCTGGTTTTATTTGTTTTAGGGGTTCTTCTGTTTTAATATATTGTTTTGGCTTGTTGTCATGGGATTTAAGTTGAAAACACAAAGACAATCCTGAGATCGTTTATCATTTTCATAAACATGCATTCAATAATCACGCATGACGGTAATCATACATATTCTGTAGCTAGATCCTACCGGGTTTGCACAATTTCTCAGGAAAACTTAAGAACATGCTAACATTTGTAAATTGTTGGTATGTTTAGGATGCTACCCCATTTTCTACCTCTGGATTGTTTCCCGAACAAGAAACAACAGTTACATTGATAGATTGCAAATCTATCGTGGCTGGTTTAGGATGGGTGGAAGAAGTTTTAAAATAAAATTCCTTCCCAAGAAATAAAATACGTTCCCACGAAATAAAATTCGTACCCATGAATTTAAGATTCGTACCTATGCATTTAAGATTCGTTCCCAGGAAATTTAATTCGTTCCCAGGAAATAAAATATTTTCAGTATTCACTCGCCGTAAAGGACAGGTAAGCTTGTGAAATTTATAGAGTCCACAACATTTATTCACCAAAAAAAAATGAAGCTCTAATTTTGCTTTATTACATATTGGTCAACCATAGGACATATCGTTTATCAATCTACATGTAATTAAAATTAGTTATTAGATACGCTCGCATACTCACATACATCACTTTTTGTATGCTACTTTGTGACCGGATCTAACATCTGATTTTAACTTACTAGATTGATCATCTATATATCATTGAAATAATCCTTACCATGAAAGGCAAAGATAACGAACAGTGATCAATCTCGTAAGTCCCAAATAGAATACCAAAACAAAGAGTTGGACAAACACGGACCCCTGGACACACCAGAGGTGGGATCAGGTGCCTAGGAGGAGTAAGCATCTCCTGTTGACCGGTCACACCCGCCGTGAGCCTATAGTCTTGATCAGGCACAACCTTGCAGATGTGACAAGGCATTTGTCTGCTCTTATCAACAGAGAACAACCAATGTTTTTTCTGTGTTTAAAGTTAAACCCATTACTTTTTCGAGCTAACGATACAGGGGCTTTATTTTAAATTCAACGGGTGCACCCCCAATATCATAGACTAACATTTGTGCTCATGCATTAAAGAATCTAGAAATGTTTTCTTTTTACCCCTGATTTTCAACAGTCTTCTCTATAACAAATTGAAGTTTTAATTTATTCTTTAAAATAGAATTTTTAGATTTTTAATTTCTTCTACAAAACTACAAGGCAAATTGTTACCATTTTTGATTTGAAGCATCTCTAGGATAAGAGGAATGTAAATTGTGAAATTTATTACTTTAACGAAAATGGAAAATGGAAATAATCTTATTTAGTGATCAGCATTAAAAATTATTTGTTAAACTCCACTCTGATTCTACAACACAAATACTGGAGTTGATATCAAAGCAATGCTGGAGTTTCTCATTGACAATATCTTTGTAGTTTTGGCAATCAGGTCTTCCAACAGTCTGTTGGATTTCAAGGCACTAATGTGCTCCTTTATTAGCTGACCTATTATTTATATTCTATGAGGTAGAATTCATTCAAAAGCTTTACATGAAAAGAAGAAATCTCTAGCGGTGGCCTTTAATTATTGACGACGTTTTATCTATCAATAATAATGATTTCCATTCATATGTCGATATTATATATCCCAACGAACTAGAAATAAAGGACACTCGAAGTCTTTCATGTTGCTTCGTACTTGGTGATATTTTATTGAACATTGGACATTAACGGCAAACTAGCTACTCAACTTTATGACAAACGGGACGATTTAGCTTCTCCATCTGTCAACTTCCATATTTAGGTAGCAATTTCCATTATCACCTGCATATGGTGTGTATGTCTTCAACTTATTAATACGCAAGGCTTGTCTGCGTATGATCAATTTTTGAATTCGAGACGGCTGACTTACAGACAAGTTGTTGTTGCAGGGTTTCAACAGTCACGTTAAAGGCAGCATTTCAGTAAATTCTTATTATTAAACAATTTAGTTACCAATCATGACCATCAATTGAGTCAAATGCTGTCTGATGTGTTTCATGAGCCATTGTTAAGCCGTTTTTCACACTGATTTGACTACGGATTGCTCTGTTACTGATGAAGACTATGGGCTCACGGGGGTGTACCGTCAACAGGGGATGCTCACTCCTCCTGGCACCTGATCCCACCTCTGTGTGTCCATGGGTCCGTGTTTGCCCAACTCTGTGTTTTTTGTATTCTATTTTAGGACTTATGAGATATGATCACTGTTCTATCTTGCCTTTACCTTACCTTACCACCCTGAGGGCCTCATGGTGTGACCAATTATCACCCCCCCCCAAAAAAAAAAACCCACACACCAAAAAAAAAAGCCACCCTAAAAAAAAAAATAAAAACAAAGAAAAACAATAAAACCCCACATAAATTGTCAAAATCTCCCTACTCCTAAGCATATGGGAGAAAAACTAAATGCACGGAGGCCTCTACAAAAATTGTGAAATTCATGGTCCCTGGGTCAAGGGTTCAGGCCCTAGGGCGTGCAATTATCGCCATATAATGAACATGCATTATTAAGTCTTAGAAAATCTTCTTCTCTACCTCCACAGTAGTGGAACTGATGTTCATAAATGCCTCTACCGAAATAGTGAAGTTCATGGCCCCTGAGAGAGGGGTTCAGGTCCTAAAGATGGCCATATAGTGAAAGTGCATTAAAATCTTCTCTACTGTCATATATATATATATTTGAGAAAAACTAAATACTTGTTAATGATGTCCATGAAGCCTACTCCTAAATTGTGAAATCAATGGCGTCTGAGTCAAGGATTCTAGGTCCTGGGGACCAATATGGCCAAATAGTGAAAATGTATTAAATTTTTAGGAAATTCTGCCATATCATTTCACAAAAACTAAATTCATGATTATGATGTCCGTGAAGCCTTCTACTTAATTGTGAAATTCGTCGCATCTGGGTCAGAGGTTCAGGCACTTGGGTGGGGGCAATATAGTCATATAGTGAAAATGTATTAAATCTTAGAAAACCTTCTGTACTTCCACAGTAGTGGGAGATAAACTGAATGATGATTATGATGTCCATGAAGCCCTTTACCAAAATTGTGAAAATCATGGCCCCTGGGTCAGGGATTCAGGCCCTAAGGCAGGGATAATATGATAATACAGTGAAAATGTATTTTAGAAAATTTTCTTCTCCACTTCATACAGTCATATGTACTTACATATACTTGAGAAAATCAAATTGCATGATTATGATGTCCATAAACCCCTCTGTCAAAATTGTGAAATTCATAGCCCCTGGTTCAAGGTTTTAGGCCCTATAGGGTATTACGAACATATAATGAAATTGTATTAGATATTGGAATTTTTTTCTTACTCCGATATATATTTGAGAAAAACTAAATACACAAATATAATATCCATGAAGCCTTCTACCTTAATTGTTAAATTCATGGCTCCTGGATCAGGGTTCAGGCGCTAGCGCTGGGCCAATATGACCATATAGTGAAAATGTATTCAGTCTTAGAAAATCTTCTTCTCTACTTTCATATATATGTATATTTGAGAAAAACTAACTGTTTTATAATATGTCCATGGAGTCCTCTACTAAAATTATGAAGTTCATGGCTTCTGGGTCTGGGGTTCAGGTCCTAGGTTGGGCCAATATGGCTGTATGGTGAAAATATATCAAATCGTAGAAAATCTTCTCCAGTCCCATATGGAGAAAATTAAATGTCCATGAAGCCCTCTACTTAAATTGTGAAATTCATGGCTCCTGGGTCAGGGGTTCAGACCCTTGGATAGGGCTAATATGGTCATTGAGTGAAAATGTATCAAATCTTAGATTTCCCTTTCTTTACCTCCTCGTGAGGGGTGAGGGATGTAAAGATTCCGAGGATAGAGTTTTTGACCTATCCGTTTGTCTGTTTGTCTACAAAACTTTAACATTGGCCATAACTTTTAAATACAAAAAGGCGAAGTTAACATTGTGTCAAACGTAATCATAATCCAAAAATCATATACAAAATCGAGTGTAGGGCAACACGGACCTCCGACAAAAGCGAAGGTAGGATCAGGTGCCATGGAGGAGTAAGCATCCTCTGCTGACCGGTCACACCCGCCGTGAGTAAGTAATAGGACTTTCATATTTCATATATGTATTTATTATGACCAGTGCTTTTCACAGGTAGCAAAATTTTGACCACCTGACCATGACCTACTTTCTAAAACTTTGAATTCTTGAACTTAATTGCCTGGATTCACATTGTGACGTCTACGTTATTGGTTGTTTTTTTGCATTCGAAATTAATGTCATATGAAACACAACATATAATATCAAATCAAATTGGAAGGTGAAATTTTTTCCGGAATTTTATAAGAGATGGTGAAAATTCATCATTAATTGTATGCAGGACACTGAGCACGTGATTTGAAAATATTACGTCAGGGTATCCATGATATAATAGTATCTGTCTTCGCTTTACTAGCTAACTAGCTATGACACCATAGCCTACTAAGCTACGTTAAGTCTCGTAGCTGGCATTGGCCTCACTATCAATAAGGCTCTAAAACACAGGCGCTTGTTTCATAAACTTTGCAAAGTATGCTATATAATAACACAAGGTGTCCATCTAATGTAGGTCACCGCTATAAGAACTCGATATTTCTTTTATTCTCCATTTCAGCATCTAACAAACACATACAATGTTTACTGGAAACCCCCTTCTTGTACCTCCTATAGACCCCCTTACCTCACCCCCTCTATAACACTGACATTGACCCTCAAATTGAAGGCTTCATTGCCCAGACAAAAAATCACTGTCTAAACGACTCAAAAATTCCGGTTTGCCGATCGTCGCGGTGTTACGCGCACTTCAGTGACTAAACAGTTTGAAAGTACCAATAGCCAATGAGAGTGCGTGTAAAACCGTGTAAAACCGTAAATGATCGTCGCAACAACCCATAATAAAATACATAAGCATTGTCACTCCGCGCACTCCCATTTGTATTCTTTGAGGTACATGTAGCCTCATAGTTACTTTTCTAAGTGCATCCAGATGCCACAACATACAGTATTAGTACATGAATCGGTAAAATTGAGCACTTGTAAAGGAAAAGTACTGTAGGCATAGTTGTTTTTCTTTCAAATAAGAAAAGTAATCTTTCTTTGAAGACAAACAAGCAACATGTAGGTAAATCAGTCGAACACACACGACTTTCATTCTGTAAGGTCATTGAGTGAATTGTGTCTTGCATTATCTACCACTATTTGTACTCCACGTACTTTAACACAGCTGCTAAACGCATATTATCTAAGGGCACCACCATTCAAGGAACTATATTTATAGCATGAATGAAAGGAAATAGAACGTTGAAAGGACAGTTGTCCCATTGCATGAAACACCTTATCTGCAAGACTGTCATTTCCGAAATAGCAACTCCATACAATTTTAAGGTTCAGTCCGTATGAATGGGGCACTAAGGGGACTTTTCATCACCTAATTCACAACCCAATATAACTTATAACACAATCATCGACTGGTGTATTCAAACATAGTACATGAAACATCTAAACTTGGCATAGGGGTTGTTCATCCCTATAGATTCCCTAAAGATTTTCAGTTCACAAGGTATCCAGTGGGGATCCGGGTTAGAATACGGTCCTCAGCATCCCCTTGCGTGTCGTAAGAGCGACTGAATGGGGCGGTCATTCGGATGAGACCGGAAAAACCGAGGCCCGTGTCACAGCAGGTGTGGCGAAAAAAGATCCCTCCCTGCTCAAAGGCCCTGAGTTCCGAGCATAGGCCTAAATTCTGCAGCCCTTCACCGGCATTGGTGACGTCTCCATATGAGTGAAATATTCTCGGCGGGACGTAAAACAATAAATAATCAACCAATCAGTTCACAAGGTCAAACCACTGGTCTTAACCCCATGTGTTTGTCGCTCAATATCTTTTAATCCCATTGCTTTGATATCAACCAAACTTGGCCTAGGGGTCGTCCTTAGAGAGTAAATGATTCCTATTGATTTTCAGGACACGAAGTCAAAGGTCAAGGTCAAACCACTGATCTGGACCCCATGTATTGACCGCTGAATATATTTTGACCCCTTTTCTTAATAACAACCAAATTGGGTACAGGTGTTGTTTTAAAGAGTAAATAATCCCTATTGATTTTCAGGTCATAAGGTCAAACAGCTGGTCTAAATCCATGTGTTGTTTGCTCAATATCTTTTGACTCCTTTGCTTGATAACAACCAAATTTGGTACAGGGATTGTTCATAGAGAGTAGATGATCTCTATTGATTTTCAGGTCACATGATCAAGGTCAAACTGCTGGTCCTAGCCCTATGTGTTATCTGCTCAATATCTTTTGACCCCTTTGCTTGATGACCCCTATTGATTTTCAGGTCAAAGGTAAAGGTCAAACCCCTGGTCTTAATATCGTGTTGTCCGCTCAGTATCTTTTGACCAAACTTTGTGCAAGAGTTGCCTTAGAGTGTAGATCTATAATACCTATTGATTTTCAGGTCACATGGCCAAAGATCAAGGTCAATCTGTATGTCCAACGTCAAACTGCTAAAGATTTGTCATATCTGTTAGGGAATGACCTATCATGGTTTTGCAGTTAAATGCGCCCAAATTTTATAGCTTTATCTGCCGTATTCTTTAGATATTACCGTAAGAATAAAAGGCCTGTGTTTTATATCAAACTGTATAAGTTATACACTATGTTAGCCCAGTAATCAAGCTAATTTATTTAATCATGTATTCCCCCGAGTCGGATATTGAACCTCCCATTTCGAAATGACGTTGCACACGGAATTTCGTAAGTAAACAATTACTGCGTAGACGGCCTGCAGGCTTTCAACAGGTAGAGAGAACCTTTGAGCAGTGGAATGAAAGTTAAATGTCATGTACCATTCAGGACAACTATTTAAAAAATAGTTGAATTTTGCTTATCTGTGAAATATCATATATTCTTCTCTGTTCGTGTGGTCAAGCAGAGGACAGCTACCATCATACTTCTTTTCATGTAAATTACATATTCGTACAAGGAAGCATCTTTTTGATAAATTACCGTCAATTGATGATAAACATACCGTCGATACATGTAGCTATAGTTTATAGGGAAATGATGCACTATTACATGATGCATATTTACTGCTGTACAAAATTTAAATTTCATTAGAGACTCTTTTTAAAAGGGTTTTTATTAAAAATCAACAATTCATTTGATGGTGCTATTATTACTGCATTGTATATATTATTACTACAATTCATTACTGAGCGTGTTCTGATGATAATCTTGCATTGTATAATGGAGGGAATTTTTAAAGCTTGCGTCCAATCGATTTGCATTATATACAACAAAATATTTTCAATTCAAATCTGTGTAGATATGCTGACAGAATCAGTGGGGTGTCATTGAAAAAAAAAATACAGCCAATCACACGATCTTAAGACACGCCTACAATCCAAGAAAGCGCTGTCAACCGAAGCGTCGCGCTGTTTCTGAAATGACTCTTATGCAAATACAAGATACGAACTCAAAATTCATGTATTCCTTAAACCGAATACATGTAGATTAATAAAATGATGATAACTGGTGAGTTGTAATTTAATGTTAATTTTATGCAGTAATGTAAACACGTGTTATTCCTTTGTTATCTGTTAACTAACAACACCAAAACATTACGGCTTCAATTTCCAATAAAGTTTATGGGAGATCAAAGGTCATATACGCCAACTTCTGTCAGATGAACGATAATTATGGTGTATGGGGTGTTGTCATTGTCAAATGCATACACAGGAGTAACCAAACAATTTGATCACGTGATAGTCCCACTTTATATCCCAGTGCAGTTTTAAAGATGATACATTTCATTTATAAAATCACAAAAAGCATACAAATTATTCCTCTTTATTTATGGATACTGTACACATTAGTTTATTCCTTGTACAATGTACTTTGAGGTGGTCTGGCGTGTTCATTACAGTTGGGAGTGGTACAACAGAACACACACTCCAGTCGCATGTTATCGTGCATGTTCTCATCAAAGACGGAACACAGCAAGTTATACCGGGTGGCCTCATAATATTGACTGTGGCATTCTTGTTTAGATCCACACCTGTTGGTAAAAGCAAAAGTTCATTCTGCCAATGTTTATGCAATTTGCTAATACGATTACTGGAAAAATAAATTTAAAAATATTAAAAGCTTATACTCTGCGTGAATATATTCCACGGCAATATGTATTTTGACTTGTTTCATTATTACTTCCGCCAAGGAAGTTATACAATCGTTATTACTTTATTTTATTTATTTGTTTGTGGGTTTGTCTGTTAGCAACTTCATGCAAAAACTAATAGTCAAATCGCTGTGAAAATTGGTACACATATGTGTCTTGATCTAAGAAAGAACCCATTAAATTTTGGTGGCGATCCGGAATCCAGAAGACTTTAATGTAACCTTGTCTGCAATCTCTGAATGCTCTTGTAAATATGACTTGACTTAATACTGTACTAGCCTTTTCGAAATATGCGTCACACCCCACTGAGTACTACTGTAACGATTCAAACAATACGGAGTATTTCCGGAACATGTTGTCAGGGTTCCAGGGTCATGGCAATCGGCACAAGTATAACAGTCGGCTGTGAGAAAGAGACATTGAAAGGGAATCATTTTCAAAATGACGTTATATATATAGTGTATGTACGATAAAAATGATTAAGAAGCTTTTAGTGTATGGAATAGCTCAAAAGGATTGATCTTCTCAATGGATTTTTTTTTTATTCCTTTGCAAATGGGAAACCTTTTTGTGTATGAGGCGACCCGTGGGGGTCCGGGTTAGAATAGGTCCCCAGCATCCCCTTGCGTGTCGTAAGAGGCGACTGAATGGGACGGTCATTCGGATGAGACCGAAAAAACCGAGGTCCCGTGTCACAGCAGGTGTGGCACGAAAAAGATCCCTCACTGCTCAAAGGCCCTGAGTGCCGAGCATAGGCCTAAATTTTGCAGCCCTTCACCGGCAATGGTGACGTCTCCATATGAGTGAAATATTCTCGAGTGGGACGTAAAACAATAAAGAATCAATCAATCAATGTGTATGAGGCAAATGCCCTTCGTTACGACAATCTCTTAAGCCTTATTGAGAGAAAATAAAACTCTCTTAAGTGATGTTCTTGATGTCGAAGAAAAATGTAAAAGAGTTTACTGGATTTTTGTGGAGAGTGGGTTATTGGGTTGGGTGGAATCACGGTTGGGTTAAAGGGAGTGTTGGGTGAGGCGACCGTGTCCTGGTTACACAGCTCTCCAGTACAACAGTAGGAACACATGAACTCGGCGAAGTACGCATGCGAGGAACTGTATATATCACAGTAGACAGAGGAAACGTCCCGAGGTATCCAGTAACACTGAGCGGCGGTGGCACAGCTGCACGAAAGAAAAAGAGCTGTTCCACAAATACAAGAAAATTCTTTGGATGTTTAAGACATTGCAAATAGTGAATGAGTATTTGTTCTTATAATGTTGAAATGATAATAGTACTCACATTTTTAATTATAAGAACAAATACTCATTCACTTATTTGTAATGTCTTTAAACATTCAAAGAATATTTTTTTGTATTCTTCCAAAAATGTGTTTTTGACATGAATAAATATGATTTCTTCTATTATAAGAGACCCATATGTAGCGAAATTTATAAATACGGTAAAAATGAAATAAATGTGAAAAATACTAAATTATAATAAAACTCACAATTATTAAATTAATATTAGATGAAAAAAAAAAACTAAAACTAGGAACAAAGATAAGAAACATATCAACTACTTTAATAGGATGAAACAGATGTACATTTAAACATACATGAGAACAAGCAGGTTAGAAATTACTTATTTTTCCCTTGTTATTTGTTTGGAAGACATTAGTGACTAAATTATACTTTGGATATTTTTTCTTTTTGTTGTTCCTTTTTGTTCACGTTAAAAATGCAAGAAGAATACCTATCGTGTAAAAGCAAGGTCTTAATTTGGAGTAAGTTTTGCCCCTAATCTAATCTCCTACCTTCCCCTCTTGGTTGTTCCTCATCCGCTTCCTCCCTTCTCATTTGTTCTCCCTCCTTCAAACACTAACACCACTACTTTCCCACCCCTAACAACAGAATACCCACACTGCCCATCCGTATCTTGTCTGTCAACGCACAAGTCATAGGGTTTTACAGCAAATCCCGTAACTATCTCACCCCCAGAACCTTTCGGTTTCGTTTCTCTTTTGTTCGTCCTTGTTCAAATTCAGCGACAGACACAAATAGACAATAATCACGATCGCTTGTGTAAGAGACAAGAAGTGAGGGGTGTGTATCCTTCGGATCTTCTGGGGAAATAGAAACCACACAACATCCGATATCGCGCTCCGGCCCCCCACTGTTCCGCGGCGTTCCTTTCCCCTCCCACCAGTTTAACAAAAGATTTGTTATTATTCCGTCTGGATCCTGGGAGTGGAACAAGCCAGGGGCCCCAAATCAGCTAAATAGCTCTCACAAAGGTCTAACAGTGTGATAAAATGTAGCCCAGTTAGCTGGCTATGATGTTGATTTGGCAGATAGCTCAGGGATACCGTTGGTAGAGGCACCTGACTGCATGCAGATCCAGGCGAGCCTGGTTGTAATCTCCCAGTCCTGGGGACATTTACGCGTTTCTCCCTTCCTCGTCTGGCAACAGAAGTTTGTTGAAAATCCAGAAAAATAGTCCGCCTGGTTCGTATTTCCTCTGGCTGACGTCCTCTGGGTTAGTCCTCCTGGCGCTATCCGAATGTAGAAGTCTGCTGTGTGCGTTAAAGTAGTTGTGTGTATAATTCTCTAACAATCATGAGTTATGTTGTGTTAATCTTTTAAAACATGGTGTCAGCGCGAATGGCCGTACTTAGCCTTTTTGGGTCCATCAGCATCGAATGTTCAATTTGATATGGTGTAGCTTCACGTATCTGGTTGACGTAGTGGTGCACCGATAAGTAAGACTCGGAGAGCCTGTTGTAACGTAGTACGAGCGAGGACACCCTCCTAGAGTGATGGGCAGGTTGACAGTGTTCCTGGGGTACGCCGGATTAGACGATTGAATGATGGCAGTGGCGAACATGTTGGCATTTGTAAAATTGGGTGGGTCTCAACTGTCTGATCGGCTATACAAAAAACGCCTGTTTCCTCTTTCTCCTCTTATCCTGTTTATACTGAATTTTTCTTTTGTGTCAT
>CAJDSM010022283.1:0-26367 GCA_903981925.1 Ostrea lurida
TTCAACACAGATCATCAAAGTCCTGGTGAGGCGGAAACGATTGTTTGAAGCCGGTGGTACAAAGAGCTTCAAGTACCTTGGTCAGTCGTATCAGTAATGAAGGATCAAAGCCTGAAATTCTCTCCAGGATCGCGCAAACAACAGCCGCCCTGACAAAAATGAGGCCTGTTTGGAATGACAGAAATATATCACGCTCAAATCAAAGATCAGACTGATGCGATCACTGGTCATCTCCATATTCCTCGTACGCCTGTGAGAGTCATGGACTACTGACAGCAGATTTGGACGAGAAGAAACAGGCAAACTGAAATGAGATAGCTACCGCAGGCCTCCTAGGCATCTCCTACAAAGAACCACATCACAAATGCTGAAGTGTACGGAAACAGATACACAAACGCAGTGGGGCCTCACAAAGATCTTTTGACCACTGTGAGAGAGGACGGAACTGAAGTGCGGTATGGGCATTGTCACAAGATCCACAGGACTTGCCAAGACAATTCTATCAAGGAACTTTTACAAGGAGGGAGAAGGAGAGGCAGGCAGAGAAAGAGATGGGAGGACAACATCACAGATGGACGGAAAGACACTGACGACAACTTGAGGAGGACAGAACAGGAAGGGATGGAGAGAAACTGAGTTGCCAAAGATCAACAGCGGTGCCCCAACGGTCGTCCCGACCGACCAAGGGATAGGTGATAGGTGATAGGATGCATGGTAGCTAGTTTACTAGGGTGGTAAAAGTTTTGGAGTTTTACATTGGTGGATCCAAGGTCTACTAACCCATACATCATGAAAGATAATGAAATACCAAAGATTGTTTAAAATCGTTACATTTCCAAATTCTTATAGAGCACAGACTTGGACCAATTTTATTTTTTGTCAGTTTGAATATGATAGGAAGGTCAAGATTTTTATAACATATATTCCTAGTCCATTTCTGAGCTCCATTTGGACATTTTATCACAGATATTAAAGCAAATTCTTGTATTTCATGATGTTTGGGGCAACAGATCTTGGACACACCATTGCAAAACTCCCAAGATTTTTAAGACTTTGATAAACTACCACACATGGACTATCATTTATGCAAAATATAATTAGTCGACTTCTCTTTTTCACAGGGCCGATTTTCACCCTTCATGGACCTACTCCTTCACAGGTAATGTTCCCCTTGTCCCAAAGATGCTTCAAGCCAAATTTGAAAAGAAATGGAAAGGTAGTCATCAAGAAGAAGTTAAAAATGTTCATTCAATGCAGGGCACATTCGTTACAGCAGGACGCAATGGCCCGGGTCACCTGAGGCTGTTCTTTTCAAGTAATATATCATCAAAATCATTTTTGGTTTTGAAAAACAAATTTAATCACAGACTTGAAAAAAGAAAGTCACATACAAAAATGCTGAGGCATTTGGCACATCTATATCACAGGCAACCTTATCAATAGATTTCAACAGCAGATTCGTTTAATCTCTTGAATTAATTCTGGACACACAAATTTGTACATATTTCTATAAAAATATATCAACAATTGTTACAGGGAAATATGAATCTGATATGCAATTGAAAAGTGGAATAAGCAAACACTAAAAACTGTTTACTGGTAATAAATGTATCATGAGATAGAAGCAGAAATAAAACAAAAAAAAATCCTCTGTAAAACTCCATATGACAATGAGACATCTTGTATCCATGTGTAGCTATCCATCATGCTTGCTATTTATACACTCTGGGAGAGTGCACAGCACTGGTCACAGTCGTCAGTCAGAATTCTATACCCTGGTCATTACATTCACATTTGAATAATCACGTACTACAACCAGCACTTAAATTGAAAGAAAGCCTGCATGTCGGGGTCATCCACAGATTTTCCATTTACACCTGCATAAACTTCCTGCAAAATCTTGTTCTTGAATTTTTCTTCTAAAATTTTCACATATTTTTCCAGAACAGCTGTAAAATAAGAATAAATGCACAAATGGTAGACAGAGCTTTTCTAGTTTGAATCAGATAAAAATACAAATGTATAACTTGTTCTGAAGACGACTGTCTAGGGTCGAAACCGGTCAACCAAAATAAATTCACAGGGCATTCTTACTATGTGTAGGTGATCTATTTCATATTACTTTAGATTTTTTGTCAAAGTAAAAACATTTTTCAGTATTGTTCTTCAAGAGATGATGATTAAGCCACGTTTTCCATTTTGAACATGCAATAATGAAATATTTTTTTTATCTACCGATACTATCAATATCTCAAAAGGCTGGACCATAGAGGGAAAGCAAGCAATGTTTTTAAGCTCAACAGCAATGTTTTAAGCTCAACAAACTTAAAAGTTGTTCATATTTACCTAATCCATAAACTTTTCCATACAGAATCATGTTCTTGACCAGCCTTTTATCTTCATAGTCCTCAGCCTTCATCAAAAGACGGACAATCTCGCCCAGAATGTAGCCATCATCAAAAGTGGGTGGATCAGAAATATGGAATTTACAGTATACATCCACTGCTCCTTTAGGATCTGACTTTGCCAACATTTCTGCTAACTCAATGCAAGCATCATGGACCTGGAGGATGGAAAATGATCGAGTCGTGCACAAAATACAGAAAATTCACAGAATCTTGAAAGGAAAATCTGTTAAATGACCTATTTAACAGAGGGGCAGGGGTGGGTGGGTGATTGTATATTAATTATATACAAAAGGGGGATAATGCAACAAAGTATTCAAAGTGGTCAGTGAAAATATTGTAAAATCATTTAAAATAATTTTCCGTGAATCATGCCCAATAAATGCTCACTTCTGGTGCCATAACCATGACTTCATTGTAGAATTTCTTTGATTGGTCAATATCACCAGATGACCTATATGCCCTGGCCAATCCAAGTCTTGGATGATAGGTTTTCTGGTTGATTGGAGCTGGTTTACTATCCGCTGGTTTTGATTCTGGCGTGGGTTCTGGTTTGGTTTCCTCCTGGGGTTGAGCTGGCGGTGCTGTGGCTATAAAGTTGGAGAATATCTCCATTTCAGTATATCTTAGTCTCAAACATAGTTATCTTGTGGTCTTTTTTTTTTTTTTTTTTTAAATCCTTCTATTTCAAAAGCATGCAATGCAAGTCAGACTAGATACTTTAAGCATCCTATGTATGTGTAACACAAAATGTTTCAAGTGTGCATATTAAATAATGGGTAGTATATTTTCAATGATTGTATTGTTGGTTTTTATTTGTTTTACTATTGGTTACTATTTTCAGTTCTATTACAGAAAACATTTCAATAGTCACACATAACTCAAGCTGCGTTTACAAAGAAACAATGATTCAGGTAACTTATACGTTTGGAGATCGATGTGGGACATTATCTATGTTACCTCCAGCCTTACTGGCAGAGGGTGTGGCCTCGCACTGATGCCCGCCTTTACCTGCTGGGGCTTTTGATGCTGTTGGTGCAGGAGCTTTTCCAGCAGGAGCTGCTTTTCCTGCAGGGGCCTAAAAATAGATACAGGTAAAGTGTAATGCTAGGGTGCATATGTCCTTCTGCAACTACAGGTATTGTGCATATATATATTTCTGAAATTTGAGCTTTCCACCATTGGCTTGATAATTTAATCTCTCTTGCTACAAGAGGCCCATGGGCCACATTACTCACCTGAGTGGCCTCAGCCCTGCCATTGTTTACCAGTTGTGATCTATCAATCTCTATTCCCATGATAATTTATGCCCTAATTTTATGGCCCCAACAAATCTGTACAGAAAATGTGGACCCATCCTACCCTCTGACTCCCAAGATTTTAACAAACTAGAATCTGCACTAAGTTAGGAAGGTAATTTGTATCTTATTTTCCCCTTTTTGTAATTATCCCCCTTTTTAATGGGAATGGTCCTTAATCATTTGAATAAATTTAAATCCCTTTCAACCTAGGGTGATTTGTACTAACTTTGATTGAAATTGGCCGAGTGGTTTTCAAGAAGATTCTCCTATATAGCAGCATGTAAAACTTTGATCCTAATACTGTAAAGGGAGAAATATTCACATGGGTTTTAATTTCGCTATATTCGCGATCATATCAACTATCGCAAAAATAAAACCACCGCGAAGTGCTGTTCAATGTATTTGGGTACATGATTTAAGCTTAGAATATTTACTATCCTCGAAATTTAAACCATCGCAAAATGCTAACAGCTAAAAATCGCTAAATTTTAGCCCCGCGAAATTAAAGCTCTTTACAGTATATACATTTAGCAGCTTGTAAAACTTTGATCCCCTATTGTGGCCTCGCCCCAATCCCGGGGCCATGATCTGAACACATGTCAGAAAGCTTTCATATAAATATCCAATCTTCTGGCTTAGTGGTTCATCGTGATAAGAAGATTTTTAAAAAGATTTTTCAGATAACTTTGATCCCCTATTGAGGCCCAACCCTACCCCGGGGGCCATGATTAAAAAAAAAAAAAAATTAAATCGGCACCAATGTCAAGAAGCTTTCATGTAAATTTCAACTTTTTTGGCCCAATGGGTCTTAAGAAGATTTTTAAATGACCTCACTCTATAATTGGTTTGATTGAAATTGGCCCTAAATTTGGTTTGTTCAAAGATCATTCTCTACTTGTAGATCCTTCTTTTACGGCTGAGTATCATATAGCGAAATGGCTCATGCATGTCAAATAGCGAGAACATAAATTCGCGATTGTTCTGTTGATTAAAAGTTTTTACATGTATTTTAGCATTGTAAAAATAATAGTGAGTAATTTTATTTTGCGACTGATGCTTCTTGCGAAATTATGCGATAATAAATTTCTCGCGTATAATTGGGAATTTACAGTAACCATATGACAGTACAAAACCTCACAGTATGAAAGATCTGATTCAACCATGAATTCCAAAATCAGGCTATAGTGACCCATATTTGGAGCACAACACATTCCTCTCAAGATGCATCACCTGACCAAGATTGATGGTCTTTAGGCCTAGCTCACAGTGTGAAAGATATGATATGAACGTAGGGAGAGGGCTAACATAGGCAATGCCTGCTACCCGGTCCCATTCACAATTATTTCTTTGTGAATAAAATATTGTTTGAATTAAAATATGATATGAACACAATTTGAGTATATGTATACCCATAAAATTCTCAGTGAACTATTTATAATTCATGCACATTGCTCCTTTCCCCCCTTCAAGATTTATCAACTGACCAAGTCTGGTAATGTTAAAAAAGCTAACAGTTGGATGGGTGGGTGGGAAAGTCTATATCACAATAAGACCCTTCAAAAGACAAGAGTATAGACCCTCACATTTACCATTAAAATCTACAGAATTAACAATATACACTACATTTTATATTGAGTATGTAATGTAAGTATTTAAACTGACCTTTGCAGTAGCTCCACCTCTGTTTGCTCCCCCTCTTCCTGCAGTAGCGCCACCTATTAAAATAATTATACATTAGAATCAATTAATACAAAAGCACTTCACAACTAAATATACCATCATTTATAAATGCAACATTGATCATGATGCATTGATTGGTGCTACAGTCCCTGAAACGTTCTACTTTTTTTATTTTTCCGTGCGTTCAGCATGCGTTCATGCGTTCATCATGCGGTCACCGTGTGTTCAGCGTGCGGCCACCGTGCGTTCAGCCATTTTTCATTCATTATTCAGCTGCGGTTACCGTGCGTTCTCCGAGCGGTCAGCATGCGGTAAAGTAGAACGTTTCAGGGACTGTACACATGTCCTAAATCAACCCCCCTCCCAACACACACCATTGTGTTAGCAGGACCCTCTAACCCGATTGATGAAACTTGGAATTTTCCTTTCACTCAATGTCATTACTTACATAAAATGTATGTAAAAGGGTGTTTTAAATAATGTTGGATATTTGACAATATAAAAAATAAATCAATCTATCTAACAATGAAACCAAATAATATTCAAAAGTAATTTTAAAGTCATGTGCAATGTTTGCAAAGAAAAAAAAAAAAGAAAGAAAAAACAAGTTGTGTTTGTGAAACACTGATGTCCCCAGATTCCACATGCCAGTGGAAGGGGCTTGCCAAAAGGATTACACATGTGAAATATGAAAAGTCTCTCACTTACCATTCAAAAGTTATGGTCAATATTAAAGTTTTTGAAAAGTAGGTCAAATTTCAAGGTCAGGAGTAATCTCAGAGAGATTCATCGAGACTAAATATTTGGACTGGTTGTCTCTTTGAAGAGACAACCAGTCCAAATATTTAGTCTCAAGGAATCTCGCTGAGATTAGGTCAGGAGGTCCAAAATTTGGGTACCAGATGAAAGGGTTTGTCATAAGAAATACACATATGAAATCTGAAAGTCCTATCACTTACCATTTTAAAAGTTATGGCCAATGTTAAAGATTTGGAAAACTAGGTCAAACTTCAAGGTTCGGAGGTCAAATATTTTGGTACACATGTCAAATATGAAAGTCCTATCACTTACCATTCAAAAGATATGGTTAATGTTGAAAGTTTTTCCTGCCAACAAACAGACAGACATACGGACATACAGACAGCTTCAGAGTTGGACAGACCAAAAACTATATGCAAAGATTCAGGGGGCATAAAAATTGGGGCAAGTTACCAGGCCTATTTATAGGTATCATAATTTGATAGTTCCTGACTGTGGCATGTAAACTCCTCTGTGCTACATGTACATACGGTTGCCTATATTAACATTACTATGTTACTGTAGCAAGGAAAGGGAAAACCAAGCTAATGATCAATCCGAGATTGAAACCTGGACCCTAGCATTACTACTGAACTAACCAGCCGATATACAAAGTATAATAATATCACTACAATACAAAACTCAAAACTTTCAGAAATCATACAAGACCTCATCATATCAAATGAGATGAAACAATAGTTTTAGATAAAAAGAAATGTTGTGTGTGACCTTATATAAACCTTTTGTTGCCATCTATATTATGGTATCATTAATCGTGGTGTAGAAAAAGGGAATACACATGCTAAATATCTCTTGCAGTTACAAAGTTCTATATTATGACAGACACAAATATCCCAATATTGTCACTATGTTCTACAAGCTACAGAAAAAACATGAATCTCTACAGAAATACATACAAAGTCTGGTATTTGTTCCTACAAAATAGTGGGAAAAGATTATTTTTAACTTGAATGAAACATCCAACCATTTTAAACAATGTAACCAACAGAGAATAAAATCTAGCTCTACCTCTGACGGGTGTAGTAGCTAGAAAACTTAGTGGTAAGTCTTCCAGGGAAGACATGTGTCGCCTGCCTACTTCTTTTCTTTTGAAAAACTACTTCATCATTTAAAGTAACTATCATCATGGTGGAAAAGTACATAATTATAATTTTTTGGTCAGAATTTAGTTCTGTTCAAGTTGACCAGAATGACAATGCATTCTAACAATAACACGATGAATTAGATGAAAGATCAGATATTATGAGATGCCATTTGTGGGAGATTCTCTATATGAAATAACGACATTTCTAATTTTAAGGTTCTCAGGCCCTCAGTCATTACTTTAGTGACAAATTTATTTATGTCCAAAATATTCTAAGTTGCATCAAACAGGAAGTGGACATGCAGCATGCAGTTTTGAAAATGCATTACATGATACAGTTCTCCATACTGATAGCCTGTGGCAAATGCCAGGAAGCTTTCCTGTGTTGTTCCAGAGAAAAGTGTGACAGAAATTATTTTGCGACAAATTTATCTATGTTAAAAATATTCTAAGTTGTGTCAAACAGGAAGATGACATGCAGCAGGTTGTAAACTGCATTACAAGATACAGTTCTCCATACTGATAGCCTGTGGCAAATGCCAGGAAGCTTTCCTGTGTTGTTCCAGAGAAAAGTGTGACAGAAATTATTTTGCGACAAATTTATCTATGTTAAAAATATTAAAAGTTGCGTCAAACAGGAAGTTGACATGCAGCAGATTGGAAACTGCGTTACATGATACAGTTCTCCATACTGATTATCAGGAAGCTGGCCCGTGTGGTTCCTGAGAAAAATGTGACAGAAAATTTTGCGACGTCGACAACGCCAGACGGTGTAAGACGACTCATAGTGATCCCTATATGTCGCCTCTGCTAACGCTGGCAGGCGACACAATAAAATCTAGCCCTACCTCTAGCGGGTGTGGTGGCTGCACCTCTCCCCCTGGCAGCTGGTGCCCCTCGTGCAGCAGGTGCCCCCCTTCCAGCTGCGGCCCCTCCCCTAGCAGTGGGCCCAGGTTTTGCTGGTCCCCCTTTAGTGGCAGCTGGTGGAGGTGCCTTCTTTGCTTCCTCTGCCTTTCGAGCTTCCTCCTCTGCCTTCACTTTGTCTTGCCACCACTGCTGTTCTACTCAGAAAATCATATTTCATACTAGTACAGAAGATCATATGAAATCACTTCAGATAAAATTTTGTGGCTTGTGGTTGAAAAGTTGTTTCTCTTATAATTATTATAGTTCTCTTAGCCCTAAAGGGTTTTAATTTATGGGTATGTTTGCACCATAAAAAAATATAACTCCCCCCCCCCCCCCCCCACCAAAGAAAATTATTTACAATACTTTTCAAAACTAGAGCTGACAGCAGTCCTAATGTACCCCTATACACATATAGGAAAGTTCTTTCTTTCGTATACAGTCCAATATTTCACATTTCCAAACCTTACTTCCTATATAAGTATTTTAAATTAATTTGACTGAATCTTATGACACCCATACAAAAAAAACCCAGATGACTCTTTCTTGATAGCTCAAACTTCAATCTCTTGAAGTGAAATCAAAGACAAAATCTGACATGATTTTTTTCTGTATATAACTATTAAGCAAATTTACTTTTGTTTACTCCAATATCTTAAAGTTATCAATCTCTGAAAGTGAAATTTGGGTCATGCAAAACATATTTCATTGTTTTTCACTATCAATCTCTAGAATATACACAATCACTCCGTGACTCACAAATCATTTCCACTTGGACCTTACTCAGTCCCTTGAATCACTCCAGTGACTATTATTTCCACTTGGACCTTACTCAGTCCCTTGAACTTTGAGTTCTTGAGAGTCACCTGTACACCTTTGTGTTAACATTTGATAAGTACTTCCCTTGGCCTCACTATTTCAGATACAAAATAGAATAAGAAATAAATAACATTTCAGCAAATTTATCCATTGTCAGGATATCCATACCCCGCTATTCTTCTTCTTCCTCTCCTGCTCCACCCCCCCCCCACCACCCCCTACTTATAACCTGTTAATGTTTCTGGTGGATCTCCCGATGCAGGTTTTCCCTCCATACTGATGCAGGCTTGGTAGGAATTCACAGTTTCCTTTAGGATTTTGTTAGCCTTGTCTCCAGGGGGACAATTCTCGTACTTGTCAAACTGGGAGACCCCCAGCCGATAGAGGGACAGACTACTGCAGGGCTTGAGGCTGACCAGCTTCTGACAAGTCTATAAAAGTTAACACAGATTGGTATTTACAATTGCACTGGCACAAGTCAAACTGAAATGTTTTTTGAAAGAGATTTCAAGAATTATATTGGAATATAGTGTACATTCTCTCAAAGTTTACAATCTCTCTTCAGGATATAAATTCATCTATTGGCACAGATAAATCAACATCAATGGAATCATTAAGTATACCGGTATGTAGCTGTGCAGTAAAATCTATGCATGGATCATTTGTGTTCATAAGTTGAGGTACCTGCTCCTGTAGATTGAGGAGGTCCTCGTTCATTGGCAGTGTGGAGTTCATGATGAGGGCAGACAGTCGCTGACACCTCTGTTCAATGAGGGCGGCATTTTTGACCGGGTCCTTGAGGAGAATGTCCAGAAGATTGGAGTGTGATTCCAGCAGCACCCACTCCAGCTGTTTGTAGGTGTCGCCGCGAGAGATGTAGGGGAGCACCTGAGAGGCCAGCAAGGCAGAACTGTGGAAGTGGGGAAACAATCAATTAGTGCGTGAGAGAAAAAGATAGCGAAAAAGAGTCCATATACAAAAATTCTCCTGGTGTTCAAATCTTACATCAGAATAATAAAATCATTGTAAGGAATTCAACATAATACTTCAAGGATTATGAATGCTAACAATTAAGCATTTTAGAGATTGACTTTGCACTACATTTTTTTTTTCATTACTATAGTCCTGTTTAAAAGACTGACAAAATATTACCACTATTTTGACTTGATTTGCATGTGAAACACGTGTTCTGGTAAAGTACATGTTCTTACGTGTGAAATACATAATCTGTAATTTGCGTGTGAAATACATGCTCTGTAACTTACGTGTGAAATACATAATCTGTAACTTGCGTGTGAAATATAATGCTCTGTAACTTATGTGTGAAATACATGCTCTGTAACTTATATGTGAAATACATGCTCTGTAACTTAGTGTGAAATACATGCTATGTAACTTACAAGTGAAATACATGTTCTGTAACTTATGTGTGAAATACATGCTCTGTAACTTACATGTGAAATACATGCTCTGTAACTTACGTGTGAAATACATGCTCTGGTGACATGCAGTCCTTTAAATCCGTATTTTTCTGTAACAGTTTTCCTAAATTCACAATTCCTCTCAGGAGATGAACATTTGACGATCTTAACAAATTATCTGAATGTAATATTGATGGTATATTTCTGCAAAAAAAAAAAATCAGTAACAATAAGTTTGTATGACTTTGTATATTTGGAGGACAAATAAGTACATTTCTTGCTTGTTTTGCATTCATTATCCAATGAAATGAAAAATTTTCTCCTAAACCTAGCACCATTTCTGATAAGTTTACGACTTACCAGATAATAAATACCACAGCATATGATGACACTTTATGACAAATCTTTCAATGGATCAAATGTTTTCTAAAACCTCGAGTTTTCAGTTTGCAATGAAGTTCCATAATTTTCTTTTAACTTAACATTTCAAGTAATCTAACAATTAAAAAAAAAATTATTTTACAATTGACTGCAGTCACTGCGCTGCCTCTTAATACACAGTTATCAAATACTAAAAAATGCTTGCCCTCTTTACTTTTGATATTACTGTATTATCAATTTTGCATCCATCTTTTGAGGTCTTTGCTATACCTGGGGTCATCTGAGGTCATAGCTGCCTGTGTTTGTTGTGTCAGTAGTGTTTCCATGGCTTCTAGGAGGTAGGTAATAGTCTCCTTGGCCCGAACACCGGGCCCGTTCTTCTGAAGAGCCAGTGCCAGTCCCAAGTAGAATCTGAAGACAAAATCCTCATTAGAAACTTTCGTAAACAATCTTGTTAGATACTTGTGAAACAACGAGCACTGCGACCTTGACCTGCAAACAGTTATGGTTTGTTCATGGTTTGTTAATGCAATATGCCTGCATCTCAGTTATCCCATAGTGAGTTTTTGGTTCAGTGTGATATTACAACTATGGTTCTTATACTGATGCAAAATATTATGTGTATATTTCTGTGAAGGCAATATGGCTCAGATAAGCCTTGTGATTTATTGTTCTGATGAGTTGAAATCTTTTTATTGATATTGTATATTGTGAGTGCAAAAAGGTCAACTGCAAAAGCACATGCATGTATTTGTAGATTATTCATACCCAGAGTAAATGGTTGATGGAAACCTCCTGCTATTGAGATATTGAATTTTCAAAGAGATAATCTGGGAATGTTTTTTTTTTTAAAAAAAACTAAAGAAAGGTCAGGAATTTATCTTTGCTATCCGAATCTCTTAACTCTTTTTTATTTTATTTTGGGAATTTGTGTCTTTGGAAGCTGCAAAATTGGGATATTAATCCTATTTAGGGGCAATCTATCAATAGCAAACTTTACTTAAAGCAAAAAGACAGACTTTCATATATTACTTGGCAAATTGGTGCTTAGGATTCCAGTTTAGAGTGGCCTCGAGTCTTTTCACTGCATCATCAAAGTTTCCTTGTATCACGAGCATGCGTCCTACATGGAAGTTGTAAATGGCCTTGGGTTCATCCAAGGTCAGTGCATCCATATATTTCAGGTAAGCCTGGCCAAGAGAAGATTCCTCATCTTGTGCCTTTTGGGCTGCCATACCTTCCTGTGTAAAGTTAAAAAAGCCAAAATGTTTTGCAAAGAATATACAGTCAGCTCTCGTTACAACGGCCACGTTTGTTTCCGGTCATTTTGCCGTTAAACGAATCTGCTGTTGTAACAAGATGCTTCTTTACCAGTAACAAGATGCCTCTTTTACCAGTACGAGTTACCCCTTTGTTTAATTCATCAGTACAATAAACAATGGCGATCTCCGTAAACATTCACCATCGTTTATTTTCATTACGGTACAAATACACTCATTTCCCTCTTCCTCCCAATTTCTGTTAAAAGTAAAGAAAGGATTTGTGATAAAATTAATATTAAAATAATTTTTCATAACTTACAACGTTCCAGTGATAGATCCTTGGGTTGTGTCATATCCTGCCTACTACTAACTTCCATCATAGAATTTAATAAACCATCCGTAAATGAATAAGACAGCTTTGTATCAATGCATGCATTTAATAACAAACTTAATGCATATGAAAGGGAAAAACGAAATTAATGTAAGGAAACAATTACCACGAAAATCCCGTTTTTCAGAAACATTGAGCCGGGTACAACGTTTTTTCTTCGGTGGTTCTGGCATTCTTATTGCATTTAACCTACCACAGTTCAGTATAAAAATGAATATGTATATCTTTTGTTTGTAATTTTCTTTCGTTCAATTTTATTGGAGCACTCTCATTATAGTCATTTTAAGTTGGAGTTTATTTTACTGGTATTGGAAACCATCAAACACCCCGCGATTATTTTATTAAAACTATCATATCAAACGTCAATTAGTGCATTGATAAACCCAGCCCTAAACAAACATTACCCGCCCAGGCGGTCATTGCAAATGTGGCGAGGGATTTAATCCGTTACATAATCTTGGTTAAGTGTGAAAATATTGCTGATAGCAAATGTCTTTTTACACGGGTCGTTGAACAAGCTCAGGTAACCTGCTGTTAAATCGGATTTTATATAGTGTCAAAATGCACATTTGTTACCGATAGACACTGCCGGTGCCGAAGTGCGAATATACCGCTGTATCAAGCAAAATAAATAGTGTGCAGATTTGTTACAAGCAAAATCCTGCCGTTAGGCGAATTTGCCGGTAAATCGAATGCTGCTGTAACGAGCGCTGACTGTACATTATAATTGTGCCACAATTTTTCTACTTCACTTAGATACTGAAGTTTGAGACCACTTTCTCACCTGAGATGCCATCTTCGACTTCCACACGTACAAGCCCTGTACATGGTCTGCTTTGCCGCTTTGACCGTTGTTTACAAGATGGTGATATTCCTCATCGATCGCCTTCAGTTGTAGAGCTATTGGGGAAGTGGCTGCGTCTACTCCTCGTAATTTACAAATTGCTGCACACTCCTCCTCTTTTGAACTCTCTTTTGCTTCGAAGTTGAAAGAAGGCAAAGATTCACCACCTTCCTGTATGTAACAATTCATATCATTAGAATAATATCTATCAGAATTGATACACAGGCATGGACTGATCTTGATGGGGGAGGGTGAATGATAGGGGTCTAAATAAAAAATTCCAAGGGCATAATAGATATTATACACAGAGTAAGCAATTTATGACTAGATACAATCCTTTCACCCTACAACAAATTTTATGTTTCACTGTTTCATATTGTCAATACTTATACCCTTCAAAATATGACCTTACATTATATACCCATAACTGTAAATACTATGGTGATCATCACGTATCTGTCAGCAAAAAAAAAATCAAAAGACGCTGGGGATGCTATATAGCAGAGTTGCAAGTAACATTTTCAAAGTTTTTTTGTCACTGTGACCTTGACTGGATTTTACCAAAAATTGATAGAGTTATCACTTACCTATTAAATATGTATCAATATCCCAAAGTTCAATTTTTATCAAATGTAAACCTTTGAAGTTATTGTCCGAAAGGTTCATTTGTTCAAAGTTTTTTGTCACTGTGACCTTGACCTAGGACAGATTTCCCCCAAACCATTATGTTCTCACTCACTTAAGGGAATGATTAATAGTACGTCACGTGACATGATTCAAATTTAGTAAACGTCACAGTGATAATAACACTATGACGTATCTATTTTGATTGTGACGTTCACAATGCCACGCAAGGCAGGCTAAGTTCCAATGTAAAACCCATATTATTCCAAAGTCCCTTATTGCCTTTTCAAATTCTCATCTCATATTAACAAAGAATCCTAAATGATCTTCCTTCAGTAACGAGGATGGGTTATTAATAGCTTTATGAAATAACATACAACTGCTGAATCGGGCTCTTTTATAGAAAATCGACAACTCTGGAATAATGAACTGCTCTGCCATTCTGATGAATACTCTCAATTTAATTAATAATTATCTGAGAATGAACATATTTTACTTCTTTAATAATAAATTATATTTAAGATTTCCCAATACCTGAACTTTATTTCTTACCGCACCTGCCCCCATCGAACACTTAGAAATCTGGTACATTTATATGGAATAACTGGTCATACACCTACATCTACTGAACTTCATGAAAACTGTCACAATTTTTTTGACATTGCATTATATGCCCCGACACCTTGCTATCCACCCCCCCCCCCCCTTTATTCAAATTTCTTCACTTGTCAACCAATATTTATTCTTTGGATTAAGAGTTTTTATCATTTCAGCTCCAAATAAAATGAAAATTATGGATATATAAACATTCTCCATAGCCACGCTGTTTAGTTAGTGATGTTTTCTCGTATTATAATACTTGTAATAATCTCCCTGACCTGGTGTACAAAGACTGCTGTGGTCTACTCGATTGCTATCACAATAATCTGTCCCATTTTTTGTATCCACTTAGCAACAAACATAATTTATGTTCAATAATTAATCTAGCTTACAATAGATTCATATTTCACGAGAAGGTGAGTGGCTTGGTATCTTTTACTACAACAATTATAAAAAAAAAATTCAATGACAGTTTTATGGAAAATATGAATTATGTACTGAGAAAATGCTTTCGCAAAGAGCATTTTTTGTTCATTTTGGAGGTTTTCCTAATATTAAAAAAATTGGCAAATGTCAAAACATAAAATTATTTCAAAATATTATATACTGGGTATATCTTGAACATTCTGTTTAAAAATTCAATAAAAATTATTCAAATTATTTTTTCAGCAGGACCTTTATATTATCATTACATAGAAATTACATTTTTAAGTAAGGGAGGTAATTCAGACCTGATTATCTCCGATTTTGTCTAGCTTTCCATGACGATAACTTTCCAATATTGTGAAGGACACTTTCAATATAGATATAAGAAAGAAATGAGGAAAAAATTCCACATGAGTAGATTAATTTTTTAATGTGTAACAATATCCCAAAGTTTTTCTAATTGAATCAGACGTAAACTTTTGAAGTTATTGTTTGGAAACATGAATGTTGGTGCCCTCCCACCTACCCTCCGACCATCATCAAAACAATAGCTGAATTCAACTTGGTTGGGATTCCACTAAAAATGGTACATCCACAAAATAAAACTCTTTTTCCATGGATCCTGACCCGTGGGGGTCCGGGTTCGAATAGGTCCCCAGCATCCCCTTCCGTGTCGTAAGAGGCGACTTAATGGGGCGGTCATTCGGATGAGACCAGAAAAACTGAGGTCCCGTGTCACAGCAGGTGTGGCACGAAAAAGATCCCTCCCTGCTCAAAGGCCATGAGTGCCGAGCATCTAGGCCTAAATTTTGCAGCCCTTCACTGGCAGTGGTGACATCTCGATATGAGTGAAATATTCTCCAGTGGGATGTAAATTATAAACAATAAATATTCAATCAATCCATGGATCCTTAATGGTTCTAATGCAATTAACTGTGAATTTCAAACAATGGGAGGGGGCGTAATTATTCCATATATGGCTAAGTAACAAACCTAATATCCACAAAATCCAAACCATGTGACTGAAGACCACAGGTTTTTTGTTTTTGTTTTACAGACTAAGCTTAATAAATGAAAAAAAAAAAATTAATAAACAAAAAAAATTTCCAGCACATCCTACCTAACGGTATTTTAAAGAGAACTACGGGTGAAATTAATTGGCATGTCTCTAAATTACTTTTCTAATTTATTTTCAGGGCTATAACAAACTCTCCAAAATCACACAGCATGGTACAGCTATCCAGTTGTCGTTAAAATTGTTGAAATATAATTATTTATTTATTTTTAAAAACAATACACTGACCTCTTTCTTAAGACCAAACAAATCTTCTGTGTAGTATCTTTCCTCCAACACCTGACCCAGCTTCATGTGCAGGGAAGCATCTTTTGGTTTATTTTTTATGGCAACTGCATAGTTATAAGATGCTTGGTCCAAAAAATCCAATGGTGTCTCACCATGGGGCCATTGTCTAGATTGTCCTGTGCAAAATACATATTTCTGAGGTTAATATGATAATTCAGTGCATTGCTGGTATAACCAATAAACTGATATTACTAAATGATAATGATGAAGAAATAATTACATGAAAACTAAACAAAGTTCTGGTTAACTCCAATAAAATTTTCAAAAATACTTTACTATCAAACTTGTTTACTTGTGCACATGTATTTACAATTATACATAACTAGATGTGTCGGTGCGACACGAATGCCCCCGCTACAGCGAAGTCTAATGAAGGAAATTCGTAAGGGTGATGCATGAACTGTGGCATATCTATATACAAATTTGAGTTGAATGTGTGCAACCGTTGCAGAGATAATGAACGGAAACCAAAAATTTCTGATTTTTTTCTAAGTTCAAGAGGGCTAACTCTGTCAAAAATCATCGAACCATGACCAACTTCGAACTTGACCTGCATATTCCCGTGACGTATCCATATACCAAATTTGAGTTGAATATGTGCAACCGTTGCAGAGATAATGAACGGAAACGAAGAAAATTTTCGATTTTTTTCTAAGTTCAAGAGGGCTAACTTGTCAAAAATCATCGAACCATGACCAACTTCGAACTTGACCTGCATATTCCCGTGACATATCCATATACCAAATTTGAGTTGAATATGTGCAACCGTTGCAGAGATAATGAAACGGAAACAAAAAATTTCTGATTTTTTTCTAGTTCAAGAGGCTAACTCTGTCAAAAATCATCGGACCATGACCAACTTCAAACTTGACCTGCATATTCCTGTGACATATCCATATACCAAATTTGAGTTGAATGTGTGCAACTGTTGCAGAGATAATGAACGGAAACCAAATGATGACGGAATGACGGAACAGGGTAACACTATATGCCCCCGGCCATTTTATGGCGGGGGCATAAAAATTTGATACTGACTGAAACATAATATCAGTGATATAAACCATGATAAAAGTTACAGTCATAATTTTTAGAAAATCTCAAATTTTGTTGAGCTTGCTTTCAAAACCTTGTTTGTTCTGTCTTACAGTTAGCTGCAATGATGACTTTACTTTATCATACCTGATTTGGGTAAAGAGTTAAAGTACTGCATCACACAAGCCTCAGCATTTTTACAAAGCGTTCCCACATCGCTTTCATCGAAAATTTGAAGCAAGTTCTTTTCCCATTTTCTTACCTACAATTTTAGACAACATTTCAAAAATTGTGCACATTTTCCTAATCAAGGCAATTTATATCATCAGAGACAAGGAAAATAGCCCAGCTCTAAGATAGATTTTACAAAATCATTTAACAGGAAGTTAACAAGCAAAAGATCTTACTGTCCAGTAAGCATGGTATGGGACCCCAAGATGAAGTAATATACCAAATAGTAAGTTAAAGTAGCTGTGATATGTAATTGTTGAGAAAAATATTTGTTTCAGAAGGAAGAGCAAGGGTAAAACATTATATTCCCTATCCTTCAGAGTAAGGATATGATAATCTTCACTCTATTTATAGTTGTTTCAAGTACATGCATAGGAGCTATTAAAGTTTATCTTTTGAAATGAATATTTCATCCATTTACATGTATACAATTACAGTAAAGTAATTTCCATGATGCCGTAGAGTTGCTATTAATTATAATAAAAAAAAAGAAAAGAAAAGTTATAAATATTATCACAGTTCCAAAGATGATTTCAAATGGCCAAATCATTCCATCTGTGTTTCCTTATCTTTTTTTTTTTCACCAGACAGAACTGTACAAACCTCTACAGAATGCTTGAGAGAAGCCATCACATTTTTAAATTTGTCTGTAAGATCCTGTCAAAGAAATACAAAACATTCATCAAACCTTGTACAAATATTGTGTCATATATAAATACACTGTATTCTACCAACAAAGGTATAAAGATATACCACCATCAATATGGAAATATACATAAAGGGAAAGGGGGGGGGGGGGTCAATCCCAAAATCCCAATATATCAGTATGTTGCTTTATCTTATACTTTGTAGAGAAATTATAATGTACACAATGTCTAGTGATGCAACTTAAATTAAAGAAATTTGCATAAATTTCCACAATTATGATATCAATCTTTAATCTCAAGAAAATGCTTGGCCCCATATTGTAGCCTCAACGGGTCACATCATAACCAAACTTTAATTCTAAAAACTTGGTTGAAGTCACAAGGTTAAAAACTTTGGTGCCATAAAAAAACCCATCATGTTACAAGGAATGCACATAGGATAAATATGATAGCCCCATTATTCACTATTTAAGACTTATGCACAAATTTAAAGTTTCAAATAGAGATACGACAAGATAAAAACAATATGCCCCTCCACTATAGTCGTCATGGGGGCATAAAACAAAATTGAATACATAAAACTTCGGAACTTTTTTAATTTGGATATGATTTTATGTGGCCCTACTACTTTTTTTTTTTTTTTTTTTTTTTTTTTAAATCTGCTTCACACCATCTTTTTCGATATATTCCACTAATCTAACATGTACCGTTTTTCTGCTCCTGAAAAAGACTGTTCTTCATTTGAACAAACTGGAGTTTCTTTACCCATTGTGGCAAGTTTGGTTGAAAACAGTCCAGTAGACAGATGCAGAAAAAATATGATTAGAAAAGCTCTTTTAATCTTTTAGCTCAGGTGAGCAAAAAAAACCAAAAAACCAATATCAAAGCTAAAAAAAAATTACTTTGGTTTAAAATTTTTCATTGAAAAACACCCCCCCCCCCTTTTTAATAGTAAAACAAAATAACCAACAAAACAGACATTTTAGGGGGACCATGGAGTAGCTTTCAACAAAATTACGTACTAGTATCAACAAAACTATTTTTATCAAAATGCAACAATATCAATGACAATACAATATTAAGAATAATTTAGGCCATTTAACTTTACAGAATGTAATACTATAATTCATTTAATGTGGTCGACTAAAACTGACATGGTCTTACCTCCACAGTAGGGACAACATTACACTTCTCAATTTGAGCTGCCAGTTCAGAAAACTTAGTGGGATCTAAAGTCTCTTAAAAATAAACAAAATTGTATGAAATCAATAATGCTGTTCTTCCCATTAGTTATACAGATTTAAACATTCTTTGTTTTAGACAATTGACGCCAAAAAATTATTAACAAATCATGGCATATTGGACAAGTCAAATCTTACTTCCATTTGTGAGAGGAATAGTAGCCATTGCAACTGCGATTTTTTTATCCAGCTCATAATCTACAATTCTCCAGTCCTTTCCCAAGGGCATCCCACTAAGGGGATCAATTTTGGACTTGCGAGTCTTCTCGTCAATATTTGGAGCAGAGTATGTGTTTTTTGGACTACTTTCCCGGATGCTGATTGGCCTATATAAAGCACTCAGTGTAAAGGGGCATTCAAAATCTTTGGCCAGATTATCATCCACCAACTTCACAAACCTTGGAATTTGTTTCCTAATTACATCCACCACATAAGTCTGGAAAAAGAAATTATGGAATTTGAAAATGAATTAAACCACTGCTTATTTAAAATTCAAAGTGAAATTATAAATTTATTCTAAGAATACTTACTGTGTGATTAAGATGCATGTGCACTTGCAAAGATGGCTTATCATGCACCGATACTTACACAGATTAATATATTCGTGATAAAATGGAATGAATGAAAAATGTTGATCCATACAGATATGTAACAATTCCTGTTGAATAACAATTACTTAATAAATTCGTGGGGGCCAATGTTCGTGGGTAACCAAAATTTTGCTGGTTCGTGGGGACGTAATTTCGTGGGTAATTGATAAATAATGCGAACGGCATAATATTTATAAAGATTAAAAGAAAAATAAAGCATGTTCGTGGGGACATAAATTCGTGGGTAAGGGTGACCCACGAAATCCACAAACATTGGTCCCCCACGAACAATGATGATTCCACAGTATTTTGAATATGTACAATTTCCCACAGGACAACTTCTCCAAAAGATCTGTGAAAAGGGGCTAAAATAAAATGGAGGCAAAGATTTCCCTGTGTACAATAGTACTTTTCCATACTTGTTGCAGATGACTTCATTCTATATTATATGATGAGTATTGTGACATATTTTCTCAGCCTTAAGTTTCTGTAGTATTTCATGGAGACACAAGTTCATGCATTGGTACTTGAAACACAACTATATATGGGCAAATTTAAAATGCCACAAAACTATTTGCATAAATAACTTGGAACCAAAATAACCCTGTATACAATAGTGTGTCTGCATGCTTTCACTTTAAAAATGCATTGTGCTGCTGCTTTTGTGACTTATTTTGATAGCAGTCAAATATAGCAAAAAGTACTGCTCATGATGATCTCGTACGATACTAAACTCATTGAATACTGAACCACTGATTTCATAAGATATATCCCAGAATGCTTGCCTTTTTGTTGGAGCCATCAGCTGATGTCACCTCTATGTTGACGTTTGTCTCCCCTACATTCAGTGCTGTCGGGGAGCCTGGTTTCTCACCACAGACTAGCACCACATTTTTGTTATCTGGAGCCACTGGTTTCAACACAACCTGGGCAATGTTACAAGGCAAAAGACCTAAAAGTAGAAAAAATAAGATGTGTTTGATATACACAAATGCCCTGAGATTATGACCATTTGTTATGATAAACAGTTGAAAAGAAATTGGATGGAAGGGATTTTAGTAAAAAATATTTTTTTTTAGGTTAATTGATTCATTGATTTTATGAATACTGATGTAATATATAAATATCAATCCTAATCAATTTAACCCTATGTAACTTAACTTTATTCAGACACAAAAATGGTTGAAAATGAAGATGATTATAAATATGTGTGTCACTTACAAGAATAACTACAGACATCAGGATTGAAGTCTGGATTGAGATCACCCATAGACAATTCCAGATCACTAAGGAAGGCATCCTTGGCTGACAACCTCTTGGCGTGTACAAAATAATGTTTGATTGTCCCATCTTCAGAAGTCACTTCTACTTTTATATCCGTCACTGCTCCCTCTTTAAGGGGAACATCCTTACCACCATCACCTCCCTGAATAAGACACAGCAAAAAAAATTATTGTGTTAAAATGTGAATAAGTATAATTAAAGATTTCAAAGTTATAAGACGAGTTCAAAGTTATAAGACAAGTTCAGAGTTATAAGACAAGTTCAAAGTTATAATTTGATAAACTCAAATGATAAATTATTTAGATTGAAAGATATTTTGGATGACACTGCTGATTCTTGTTTTGTCAACATTCTCCATTATACTGCCTAATGGATATAGGGATGGGAATATATGTTTATACAGCAGTTAAATCCTTGTGAACAAGATAGAAGAGACAGCTCAATCAGAGAAATCATCAACCTTCCACAAATGTGGCTCATGTAGAGAGGATGATATATGACGTATACTACCTTACTTCCATGAATTGTCTTTGTCGGCATCTTCTATTCTTTTGATGTTTTTGGCTTAAACTCTAGTTCAGCTATTTTGCTATATACTTACTTATTAGTCCTTTTCTTAACATCATGAACATTGCAAGCTATATATTTTTCTTTGAAACATATATGTATAATAAATAGGGATGTCAAAATGAGTAAAGTTCTTAGGCGATTATTCGATGCCTTTAGTCGAAGAGTATTCGATTATTCGATGCCTTTAGTCGAAGAGTATTCGATTATTCGATGCCTTTAGTCGAAGAGTATTCGATTATTCGAAAGGTTTTTATTTACCTTCTGTCACGGTGATGTTCCATCATACAATAAATAACCCAGTACAACTTACGTGCTGTTTTTTTTAGACTGTATTTACCAACAATTAGATACACACAAAAAAAGCATTTAACTTCAATGAAATTGTTATGTAAAGGCACCATGTGGTATAAACATGAGAACACCTTGAGTGTGTATAACTATCTAATTTTAATTAGATTGTGTTTAGAGCAATTAACCGGAGCTGTCTCTCTTAGGTGTAAATTACCGCCGATTGCTGTAGAAGTCCTTTTAGATGGAAAACCCAATGACAACGGCTTAGTACAATTAATTAAGAAACATGCACAACACGCCGCTTCAACGAAAATGTGAAATTATGGCATTTTGAATACCCCCACCCATGCATTAGAACACATAGTTAATCATTTTTCGATCTGCTCGTGATACCCTTTGTACGGAGTCTTTATTTAAAATATATATATATTTTCCACTATGTTTGCAGGTTGGTTGTGTAGTTTTGATACAAGTAAACCAGTAGACGAAACGAAATTGCTTTGATGGAACTGAATTAGCGGAAAATGCAAATATTTTTTGACAATTTTAGATAGACGGGACACCGAAATGGATAAATTGTCAGTATGCTAAAAATTAAATTTTACTGACTATTCGACCAATTTTTTTTTAGTCGAACGTCGATGCCATCGAAGACTATTCGAATAGTCGAATATTCGTTGACATCCCTAGTAATTAATAAACAATAAATCACATTAATTTTAGTCCTTTAATTACGAAAACTCATTATTTTATTAGTACATAATCAATTTTAGTGCAAGGTAAAGAATCAATAACCTTTGACTTGTGCAGATGTCTGTACTATTGTACTTACCTGTGCATATTCAACACCATATAAAATGTTTTCCAATAAGTTTTGTATGGTTTGTGATTGCCTATAGCTGCCATACAGCGACGAAATAAAGTGGATGAAATTAGCAAAATATAACTATTGCTTTTATTCATTAACCTTATCCCTAAACAGTTGGTAAGGTTATATAAGGTAAAGGAAACTGCGAATAACGCCGACTGACCATCTAGCTTGGCTTAGCGAAGGGAAACAACTTCTGAACCAACGTATTCAACTTACGAATATGCAGTAAGATGCACCCGAGTCGCTCGTCAGGGGATCAATATTAATTTTTTGTACGCTGCTTGGTACGGTTACTTCATATTCAAGGTGATTTTTATGAAAACTTGGAGATAATTTGCCTGGTTTCACAACGAGCTTTTCCAACGTACAGTCGTCCATCTTGAAACTTAGGAAGCTTCAGTGCGAGCCTGAACTTGTAAGATAAAGTTTACAAAACTGTTTTTAAATATCCCTAAGTAAATCTTATACATCATAAAACGAAGTATCCATTCCAAATTTACATAGCAACATTTGTTCTTAATTAGCAAAGAAAATGGGAGGAAAAGGCGGGAAATACAATTTTTACATGGGAGGTAACTCTAACTTGCGCATGTGTCAAAATCGGCCACATTTTTCTAGTTTCACCACTTTTTGTTGTATTTGCATCATACATTACTGAATCATTTTTAAACATATGTTGTACATCGAATGACGATCATTAAATTTGCTTCTAGTTTTTAATGGTACTGTGGTATACAAAGGAGAAAAATCAGTGTGACTATATATAGTCAGGTGCATGATCTAACCACTGACTGACTGCATGAGCTAGTGTCCGAGTAGACTGATGTTCTTAACTACAACATTACTCCCTCCCAAATTTGTCTTTGCACTCCAAGACACACTGAGTACCAAATCTACTACTCCCTTCTAATTTGTCTTCATACTCAAAGACAAACATCTCAGGTTCTTTTAGCTCCTAGCAGGACTTTTCACCTGCATGCAGTTTCAGCTAGGGTGGTCAATATGGTACAATAATTAAATTTTGCACACGGTCTCCCTATCTGTTCTATAACAATTTTTCAGGTTTATATCCGTGTAAACCCTAATTTTATGGTTCATACTGTATAAACTGAACTTCGTACGTCATAATTCTATACGTCACAGACAAATGCAATCGGAACATCACTCGGCTTTTTCCGGAGAGGCCGTGTGATGTTCCGATTGAGACAAATGATCGATTCCTTATTGTGACGTCAGTTGAAGCTAAATTCCTACGGCATGAACTTTGACATTTATTTTGTTATTCAGAGCTTCGAAATAAGTTTATGACTTCAAAATAGTCGGAAATTTATTTATAATAAATGACTGTTATAATTTCTAAGTTTAGCATGATTGACCAAATGTTGCCTATTTGCAAATCATAAATAATCCGCTACGCGGATATATGTTTGCAAATAGGCAACATTCATTCAACTCCGGTTAAACTGAAAATTATAACAGTCATTTTCTTAAATGTCTTGGGATGAGTGTATAAAAAGACCACTGCAAATGACATAGATCAATGCTAGATGGTTGTACCCAAGTCCCAGCGAATTTTTCACCACCATCTTTTCTACCAGACATTAATAATTACTACATGGTGGATTCCATGTAGGAGAAAAAGAAAGAAAGAAAAACACTGTACAATAAACATAAGCTAGTTCATATGCTAACAGATGGAATGATGGCCTGGGAGAAATGTCTAAATTTTTAAATTGCTCAAATCCGAGACATATAATAAACACAACTCTGAAGAGATCTGATGGCAGTACAGGTCTGTGCCCATGTGCACAACACACATCGCTAGGTAATATATCACTGATCTACAGCAAATTTAATTTCTTCCATATCTATTTGGTTTCTATTCAGAGTTTCCATATTAAACTGCCATTTGAGCATATATCATGTTCAATATTTCAATAAATTCAAAACTGATTTGTAAATATTTTAATTTTCAACATCACAAAATATTTCATCCTCATATTGCATGAAAGACTATTACCAGTATAATATTTCTTAGTCTTTTTAATTCATGAAATAAATTATCAAATTTAGAATTGATTTGACAATGCATGATAAAGCCATTGAATTTAAAAATTCATAAACTCAAATAGATCTCTTTAAATTAACAGAAAATGTAAAATGCACATTTCAACTGTAACAACGGTAGATTTATATGTAACAATGCTGACAGGGACAGGGGGGCCACTCTAAATCTTTGCCTGTTTCTTCACTTGTGGATCAGATGTGTCAGAATCTCTGAGGGTCTTCCTTGTCAGTGACCCTACAAACTCTTCCTTTGTACTTTTCTCTACAGCTGCTGATTGATTCTCAGCTCCCGATTTCTCACCAGTCTTTGAGCTTTTGATTGATGTATTGGTGACCACTTGTTTTCCTGTCTTCTGCTTGTCTTTCTTCTCTGGGCTTGCATCCCTTTTCTTATCTGCATCATTCAATTTCTTGTTTCTAGTTTGAACACCTGCGTCTGATGCACAAACTGTTTCTTTAACAGATTCACTTTTATTATCTTCAGAAGTATCCATTTTTTTCTCTCTTTCTTCCTTTGTTTTCAATACTTCATCTTTAGGAGCCATTTTTAAATTTGCATCTTTCCTGTCCAATTCAGTGTCCTTTCCTTCAGTTTCCATATGTTCCTCTACTGTACTCTTTTTCAAATCCTCTTCAACTTCCATTTTTGGTTCCTCTTCTTTCCTTTCCATTTCCTCTTCTTTCACCTTTCCTGTCTCATCTGCTTTCCTTTCCATTTCCATTTTCTCTTCTTTCACCTTTCCTGTTTCATCTGCTTTCTTTTTATTTACTTTTCTATCCTCCACATTCTCCATCTCGACATCTAATTTATCACCGAAAAGAAAAAAAATAACATCTCGTTACAAATTGATTAAAGCATGATTATAATATACAATTCTGACCTGCCCAATGTTGAACTCTTCCCTGCAACAAGACAAAATATTTACTTCTGTTAACATGCTGAGCATAAAATGTTAATTGCAGCATCTCCATGATATGAAGAATCCTTGTATGATTTCCAAAAGTTTATACTGTAGTAATATAACAATACTTTGTATATCGACTTGGGTGGCTCAGTGGTTGAATCATGTGACTAGTAATACAAGGGTCCCGGGTATGATACCTGATTGTTTCACTCTTTGCTACATTCATTTATACACTGACTGTAATACATGTACATTAAAACTAACTTCCTGTCCCTTCTTCAGGACAAACAAGGATTCTGTGAGCTACTGCTC
>CAJDSM010022283.1:26980-40176 GCA_903981925.1 Ostrea lurida
TAGATTCAGTGTTTAGAATTCTTTGTTTTTTTCATTTCTCATGTATATTCTTATAACCATAATTATATCCCCGCTCCGAGGAGGGGGGTATACTGTTTTACACCTCTGTCCGTCTCCGTCCGAAACAAATATATTCGTCGCACTTTTTCTCTAAAACTGCATATCTCAGCCAAATTGATATTTGGTGTATGACTTATCTAGGGGTCCATACTGCGCTTACTGAATTCAGGCCTTTCGCCTGTCACTTCCCTGTTCACAACTTCTTTAAAAAATTTTTGGAGTCTTCATGTGTCATAGATATTTTTCATCCGCATTTTTCTCTGAAACTGCATATACAACCAATTGATATTTGGTGAGTGACTTCATCTAGGGGTCCATACCCGCGCTTACCGAATTCAGAACCCTTATCGCATGTCCAACTTCCTGTCTCAACACGAACTTAGTTTAAATTTTTGAGTCTTAATGTGAAATAAATATTTTTTCGTCCACTCTTTCTCTGAAATTGACTTCATCTTAAAGGGTGTCCATACCGCGCTACCGAATTGCAGAACCTTTTCACATGCAACTTTCCTGTGCCCGACTTTGTCCATATTTTTTAGTCGTTATTGTGGAACAATCATTTTTGTCCGCATTTTTCTCTGAAACTGTGTATCACAGCCACTTGAATATTGGTATAGGTCACTTCAATTTAGAGTCCATACTGCACTTACTAAATTTCAGACCTTTCACATGTCAACCTACGCTGTTTTATCAACCTTAGCAAAAGATGAACAATTCTCCTAGGTAGCAGCTATATTATAATGAAATCCTTAGAGTGGGGTATCCCCCAGTGAGCAGTAAGCTCACACGAATCCTTGTTTGTCCTGAACGAAGGGACAGGAAGTTAGTTTATGTACATGTATTACAGTCAGTGTATAAATGATATGTACAAAGAGTGAAACAATCAGGTATCATTACCCGGGACCCTTGTATTATACTAGTCCCCATGATTCCAACCACTGAGCCACCCAAGTCGATATACAAAGTATTGTTATATTACTACAGTATAAACTTTGGAAAATCATTACAAGGATCTTCCATATCAATGGGATGCTTGCAATTAACATTTTTAATGCTCAGCAAATGTTAACAAAGTAAAATTATTTTGTCTTGTTGCAGGGAAGAGTTCAACATTGGGCAGGTCAGAATTGTATTTCATTTATCAATGCTTTAATCAATTTGTAACGAGATGTTATTTTTTTTCTTTTCGGTGATAAATTTAGATGTCGAGATGAGAATGTGGGGAATAGAAAAGTAAATAAAAGAAAGCAGATGAAACAGGGAAAGGTGAAAAGAAGAGAAAATGGAATGGAAGGAAAGCGATGAGACAGGAAAGGTGAAAGAAGAGGAAATGGAAAGGAAAGAAGAGGAACCAAAAATGGAAGTTGAAGAGGATTTGAAAAAAGAGTACAGTAGAGGAACATATGGAAACGAAGGAAAGGACCTGAATTGACAGGAAGATGCAAATTTAAAAATGGCTCCTAACAGATGAAATATTCGAAAAACAAAGGAAGAAAGAGAGAAAAAAATGGGATACTTCTGAGATAATAAAAAGTGAATCTGTTAAAGAAACAGTTTGTGCATCAGACGCAAGGTGTTCAAACTAGAACAAGACATTGAATTGATGGCCGATAGAAAAGGGGATGCAAGCCAAGAAGAAAGAACAAGCAGACAGACAGGAAAACAAGTGGTCACAATACATCAATCACAAGCTCAAAGACATGGTGAGAAAATCGGAGCTGAGAAATCAATCAGCAGCTGTGAGAAGAAAAAGTACAAAGGAAGAGTTGTAGGGTCACTGACAAGGAAGAACCCTCAAGAGATTCTGACACAATCTGATCCAAAAGTGAACGGAAAAAAAAACCAAAAAAGGCAAGATTTTAGAGTGGTCCCCCCTGTCCCTGTCAGCATTGTTTATATAAACTACCGTTGTTACAGTTGAAATGTTGCATTTTACATTTTCTGTTAATTTAAAGAGATCCTATTTGAGTTTATTGAAATTTTTAAATCAACTGGCTTTATCAAATGCAATTGTTCAAATCAAATTCTAAATTTGATAATTTAAATTTCATGAATTAAAAAGACTGAAGAAAATATTATTACTTTGTAATAGTCTTTCATGGCAATATGAGGATGAAAATATTTTTGTGAATGTTGAAATTAAAATAATTTACAAATCAAGTTTTTGAATTTATTGAAATATTGAACATGATATATCTCAAATGGCAAGTTTAATATGGACACTCTAAAGAAACCAAATAGATATGGAAGAATTAAATTTGCTGTAGATCAGTGGATATATTACCTAGCGATGTGTGTTGTCACATGGGCACAGACCTGTACTGCCATCAGAATCTCTTCGAGTTGTGTTTTATTATATGTCCGGATTTGAGCAATTTAAAAATTTTAGACATTTCTCCGCAGGCCATCATTCCATCTGTTAGCATATGAATAGCATTAGTTTTATTGTACAGTGTTTTCCTTTCTTCTTTTTCTCACTACATGGAATCACCATGTAGTAATTATTAATGTCTGGTAGACAGGTGGTGAAAATTCGCTGGGACTTGGGTACAACCATTGCATTTGTTATTGTAAGTTTGGTGGGTTTTTTTTTTACACTATCACAAACATTTAAGAAATGACTGTTTATAATTTTTCAAGTTTTTAACGCGGAGATTGAACTGAATGTTGCTATTTGCAAACTATATAATCCGCGTAGCGGATTATATTATGTTTGCAAATAGGCAACATTGGTTCAATCTCCGTAAACTTGAAAATTAACAAGTCATTTCTTATAAATTAAATTTCCGACTATTTTGAAGTCATAAACTTGATTTCGAAAGCTCTAATAATACAAATAAATGTCAAAGTTCATGCGTAGGAAATTTAGCTTCAACTGACGTCACAATAAGGAAATCGATCATTGTTCAATCGGAAACATCACAGCTCTGAATCTACGGCCTCTCCGGAAAAAGCCGAGTGATGTTCCGATTGCATTTGTCTGTGACGTATAGAATTATCACCGTAGCGAAAGTTCAGTTTATCCAGTATGAACCATAAATTAGGGTTTACACGGGATTAACCTGAAAATTGTTACTAGAACAGATAGGGAGACGTGTGCAAAATTAATTATTGTACCGCATGATTGACCACCCTAGCTGAAACTTGCAATGCAGGTGAAAGTCCTGCTAGGAGCTAAAAGAAACCTGAGATGTTTGTCTTTGAGTATGAAGACAAATTAGAAGGGAAGTAGTAAGATTTGGTACTCAGTGTGTCTTGGAGGTGCAAAGACAAATTGGGAGGGAGTAATGTTGTAGTTAAGAACATCAGTCTATCTCGGACACTAAGCTCATGCAGTCAGTCAGTGGTTAGATCTGCCACCTGACTAATATATAGTCAACTGATTTTTCTCCTTTGTAATCACAGTACCTATTAAAACTAGAAGCAATTTAATGATCGTCCATCTCGAATATCAACATATGTTTAAAAAAATGCATTCAGTAAACTGTATGATGCAAACACAACAAAACGTGGTGAAACTAGAAAAATGTGGCCGATTTTGACACATGCGACAAGTTAGAGTTACCTCCCAATGTAAAAATGGTATTTCCCCGCCTTTTCCTCCATTTCCTTTGCTAATTAAGAACAAATGTTGCCTATGTAATTTGGAATGGATACTTCGTTTTTATGATGTATAAGATTTACTGTAGGGTATTTAAAAAACAGTTTTGTAAACTTTATCTTACAAGTCATGCGCTCGCAACTGAAGCTTCCTAAAGTTTCAGAGCGACGACTGTACGTTGGAAAAGCTCGTTGTGAAACCAGGCAAATTTATCTCCAGTTTTCAATACCAAATCACCTTGAAATATGAAGTAACCGTCCCAAGCAGCGTACAAAAATTAATATTTGATCCCCTGACGAGCTTACTCGGGGTGCATCTCTGCATATCTCGTAAGTTGAATAGGTTGGTTCAGAAGTTGTTTCCCTTTCGCTAAGCCAAAGTAGATGGTCAGTCGGCGTTATTCGCAGTTTCTTTACCTTATAATAACCTTACCAACTGTTAGGGATAAGGTTAATGAATAACGCAATAGGTTAATATTTTGGCTAATTTCAAATCCACTTTATTTCGTCGCTGTATGGCAGCTATAGGCAATCACACCCATACAAAACTATTGGAACTTTTATATGGTGTTGAATATGCACAGGTAAAGTACAATAGTAACAGACATCTGCACAAGTCCAACAGGTTATTGATTCTCTTACTTGCATCTAAAATTGGATTATGTACTAATAAATATGAAGTTTTCGTAATTAAAGGACTCAAATTAATGTGATTTATTGTTTATTATCTTTCTAGGGATGTCAACGAATATTCGAACTATTCGAATAGTCTTCGATGGCATCGGACGTTCGACAAAAAAAAATTGGGTCGAATAGTCAGTAAAATTTAATTTTTTAGCAATACGACAATTTATCCATTTCGGTGTCCCGTCTTATCTAAAAATTGTCAAAAAATATTGCATTTTCCGCTTAATTGTATCAGTTCCATCAATAGCAATTTCGTTTCGTCTACTGGTTTAAACTTGTAATCAACACTACACAACCCCAACCTGCAAACATAGTGGAAATATATATATATTTTAAATAAAGACTCGTACAAAGGGTATCCACGAGCAAGATCGAAAAAAATGATTACTATGTGTTCTAATGCAATGGGTGGGGGTAATTCAAAAATGCCATAGATTTCACATTTTCGTTGAGCGGCGTGTTGTGGCCATGTTTCTAATTAATTGTAACTCCCACCGTTGTCATTGGGTTTTCCACTAAAAGGACTTCTTACAGCAATCGGCGGTAATCTTTACACCTAAGAGAGACAGCTCCGGTTTAATTTGCTCTAAACACAATGCTAAATTAAGAATAGCTAGTTATACAACACACTCAAGGTGTTCTCTATGTTAAATACCACATGGTGCCGTTTACATAACAAATTTCATTGAAGTTTAAAATGCTTTTTTTTGTGTGTATTCTAATTGTTGTAAATACATGTTCTAAAAAAAACAGCACGTAAGTTGTACTGGGTTATTTATGTATGATGGAACATCCCCCGCGTGACAGAAGGTAAACTAAAAACCTTTCGAATAATCGAAACTTCTTCGACTCTAAAGAGCATCGAATTAATCGAATACTCTTTCGAACTAAAAGGCATCGAATACAGTCGAATACTCTTCGACTAAAGGCATCCGAATAATCGCCTAAGAATTTACTCATTTTGACATCACCCTCCATTTATTATACATTATGTTTCAAAGAAAAATATATAGCTTGCAATGTTCATGATGTTAAGAAAAGGACCTCAATAAGTAAGTATATAGCAAATAGCTGAACTAGAGTTTAAGCAAAAAATCAAACAGAATAGACAGATGCCGACAAAGACAATTCATTGGAAGTAAGGTAGTAATACGTCATATATCCTTCCTCTCTACATGAGCCACATTTGTGGAAGGTTGATGATTTCTCTGATTGAGCTGTCTCTTCTATTTGTTCACAAGGATTTACATAACTGCTGTATAAACATATATTCCCATCCCCATATCCATTAGGGCAGTATAATGGAGAAATGTTGACAAACAAGAATCAGCAGTGTCATCCCAAAATATCTTTCATCTAAATATTTATATTTAGTTTATCAATGTATACTTTGACTTGTCTATAACTCTGAACTTGTCTTATAACCTTTGAACTCGTCTTCTAACTTTGGAAAATCTTTAATTATACTTATTCACATTTTAACAATAACAATAACTTTTTTTGCTGTGTCTTATTCAGGGAGGTGAGGTGGTAAGGATGTTCCCACTAAAGAGGGAGCAGTGAAACGGATATAAAAGTAAGAAGTGACTTCTGAAGATGGGACAATCAACATTAATTTTGTACACGCCAAAGAGGTTTCAGCCAAGGATGCCTCTTAGTGGATCTGGAATGTCTATGGGTGATCTCAATACCAGACTTAAATCCTGGAATGTCTGTAGTTATTCCTTGTAAGTGAACACACATTATTTATAACACCTTCATTTTCCACCTTTTTTGTGTCTGAATAAAGTTAAGTTACATAGGGGTTAAAATTGCTTAGGAAATTGATACTTTATATATTACACATCAGTATTCATAAATCAATGAATCATTAACCTAAAAAAAATATTTTTTACCTAAAATCCCTTCCATCCAATTCTTTTCAAGCTGTTTATCATACAAATGGTCATAAATCTCAGGGCAATTGTGTATATGCAAACCACATCTATTTTTATTCTAGCTTTTAGGTCTTTTGCTTGTAACATTGCCTCAGGTTGTGTTGAAACAGTGGCTTCCGAATAACAAAAATGTGGTGAGTCTGTGGTGAGAAACCAGAGCTCCCCGACAGCACTGAATGTAGGGGAGAACAAACGTCAACAGTCGAGGTGACATCAGGCTGATGGCTCAACAAAAAAGTGGCAGCATTCTGGGATTATATCTTATGAAATCAGTGGGTTCATTTATTCAACTGGGTTTAGTATGTAACGAGGATCATCATGAGCAGTACATTTTTGCTATTTTGACTGTATCAAAATAAGTCACAAAAAGCAGCAGCACAATCTTTTTAAAGTGAAAGCATGCAGACACACTTTGTATACAGGGTTTTATTTTGGTTCCAAGTTATTTATGCAAATAGTTTTTGTGGCAATTTTAAAATTGCCGCATATATAGTTGTGTTTCAAGACCAATGCATGAACTTGGTGTCTCCATGAAATAATACAGAAAACTTAAGGCTGAGAAAATATGTCACAATACTCATCATATAATATAGATGAAGTCATCCCTGCAACAAAGTTATGGACAAGTAACTATTTACACAGGGAAATCTTTGCCTCACATTTTATTTTAGCCCCTTTTCACAGATCTTTTGGAGAAGTTGTCCTGTGGGAAAATTGTAACATTATTCAAAAATACTGTGGAAATCATCATTGTTCGTGGGGACCAAATGTTTGTGGATTTCGTGGTCACCCTTACCCGAATTTTATGTCCCCACGAACATGCTTTATTTTTCTTTTAATCTTTATAAATATTATGCCGTTGCATTATTTATCAATTACACCACGAAATTACGTCCCCACGAACCAGCAAAATTTTGGTTAACCCACGAACATTGGCCCCCCGAATTTATTAAGTAAATTGTTATTCACAGGACAATTGGTTACATACTGTATGGATCAACCTTTTTCATTCATTCGCACTTTTATCACGATATATTAATCTTGTGTAAGTATCGGTGCATGAAATACAGCATCTTTGCAAGTGCAACATGCATCTTAATCACACAGTAAGTATTCTTAGAATAAATTTATAATTTCACTTTTGAATTTAAATAAGCAGTGGTTTAATTCATATTTCAAAATTCCATAATTTTCTTTTTCCAGACTTATGTGGCTGGGATGTAATTAGGAAACAAATTCCAAGGTTTGTGACGTTGGTGGATGAATAATCTGGCCCAAAGATTTTGAATGCCCTTTCCACTGGTGCTTAATATAGGCCAATCAGCATCCGGGAAAGTAGTCCACAAAACACATACTCTGCTCCAAATATTTGACGAGAAACTCGCAAGTCCAAAATTGATCCCTTAGTGGGATGCCCTGGGAAAGGACTGGAGAATTGTAAGATTAATGAGCTGGATAAAAACAAGCAGTTGCAATGGCTACTATCCTCCACAAATGGAAGTAAGATTTGAACTGTCCAATATGCCATGATTTGTTAATAATTTTTTTGGCGTCAATTGTCTAAAACAAAGAATGTTTAAATCGTATAAATTAATGGGAAGCAAACAGCATATTGATTTCAGTACAATTTTGTTTACTTTTAGAAGACTTTAGATCCACTAAGTTTTCTGAACTGGCAGCCTCACCAATTGAGAAGTGTAATGTTGTCCCTACTGTGGAGGTAAGACGATGTCAGTTTTAGTCGACCACATTAAATGAATTATAGTATTACATTCTGAAAGTTAAAATGGCCTAAAATTAAATTCTTAATATTGTAATTGTCATTGATATTGTTTGCATTTGATAAAAATAGTTTTGTGATACTAGACGTAATTTTGTTGAAAGCTACTCCATGTGTCCCCTAAAATGTCTGTTTTTGTTGGTTATTTTGTTTTAACTAATTAAAGAGGGGGGGGGGGTGTTTTTCAATGAAAAATTTTTAAACCACAGTAATTTTTTTTTTTAGGCTTGATATTGGTTTTTTGGTTTTTTTGCTCACCTGAGGCTAAAAGATACAAGAGCTTCTTTCTAATCATATTTTTCTGCATCTGTCTACTGGGACTGTTTTTCAACCAAAACTTGCACAATGGTAACAGAACTTCCAGTTTGTTCAAAATGAAGAACAGTCTTTCAAGGAGAAATGAAACTCACAGTAGTGCTAGTGGAATATATCAAAATTTGTGAAAGCAGATTTAAAAAAAAAAAAAAAAAAAAAACCAAAAAAGTAGTAGGGCCACATAAAATCATATCCAAATTAAAAAAGTTCCGAAGTTTTATGTATTCAATTTTGTTTTATGCCCCCATTGACGACTATAGGTGGAGGACGCATATGTGTTTTTATCTGTCGTATCTTCTATTTGAAACTTAAATTTGTGCATAAAGTCTAAATAGTGAATAATGGGGCTAATCATATTTACTCCATGTGCATTCCTTGTAACATGATGGGGTTTATTTATGGCACCAAAGTTTTTAACCTTGTGACTTCAAACAAGTTTTTTAGAAATTAAAGTTTGGTTATGATGTGACCCGTTGAGGCCTACAATATGGGGCCAAGCATTTTCTTGAGATTAAGGAGATTGATATCATTAATGTGGAAATTTATGCAAATTACTTTATTTAAGTTGCATCACTAGACATTGTGTACAATTAATATATTCTCTACAAAGTATAGATAAAGCAACATAACTGATATATTGGGATTTTGGGATTGACCCCCCCCCCTTTCCCCTTTATGTATATTTCCATATTGATGGTGTATATCTTTATACCTTTGTTGGTAGAAATACAGTGTATTTATATATGACACAATATTTGTACAAGGTTTGATGAATGTTTTGTATTTCTTTGACAGGATCTTACCGACAAATTTAAAATGTGATGGCTTCTCCTCAAGCATTCTGTAGAGGTTTGTACAGTTCTGTCTGGTGAAAAAAAAAAAATGTAAGGAAAACCAGAGGATGATTTGGCCTTTGAAAATCATCTTTTGGAACTGTGATAATATTTATACTTTTCTTTTCTTTTTTTTATTATATAATAGCAACTCTAAGGGCAAAATCAATGGAAATTACTTTACTGTACTTGTAATAACATGGAAATGGATGAAATATTCATCTTCAAAAGATAAACTTTAATAGCTCCTATGCATGTAACTTGAAACCACTATAAATATGAGTGAGAGATTAATCATAATCCTTACTCTGAAGGATAGGGAATAATATGTTTACCGCTTGCTACTTCCTTCTGAAACAAATATTTTTCTCAAACAATACATTCACAGCCTACTTAAAACTTACTATTTGGTATATTACTCTCATCTTGGGTCCATACATGCCTTACTGGACAGTAAGATCTTTTGCTTGTTAACTTTCCTGTTAACATGATAACTTTGGTAAAAATCTATCTTAGAGCTGGGCTATTTTCCTTGTCTCTGATGATATAAATTGGCCTTGATTAGGAAAATGTGCACAATTTTTGCAATGTTGTCTAAAATTGTCGGTAAGAAAATGGGAAAAGAACTTGCTTCAAATTTTCGATGAAGCGATGTGGGAACGCTTGTAAATGCTGAGGCTTGTGTGATGCAGTCACTTTAACTCTTTACCCAAAATCAGGATAATGATACAAGTAAAGTCATCCTTTGGCAGCTAACTGTAAGACAGAACAAACAGGTTTTGAAAGCAAGCTCAACAACATTTGAGATTTTCCTAAAACAATATGAACTGAAATTTTTATCATGGTTTATATCCACTGATATTATGTTTCAGTCAGTATCAAATTTTTATGGCCCCCAGCCATAAAATGGCCGGGGGCATATAGTGTTACCTGTTTCCGTCATTCCGTCATCATTTGGGTTTTCCGTTCATTAGTCTCTGCAACAGTTGCACACCATTCACTCAAATTTTTGGTATATGGATTATGTCACAGGAATATGCGGTCAAGTTTGAAGTTGGTCATGGTCGATGATTTTTGACAGAGTTAGCAACTCTTGAACTAAGAAAAAAAATCAGAAAATTTTTTGTTTCCGTTTCATTATCTCTGCAACGGTATGCACATATTCAACTCAAATTTGGTATTGGATATGTCACGGGAATATGCAGGTCAAGTTCGAAGTTGGTCATGGTTCATGATTTTTTGACAAGGGTTAGCCCTCTTCGAACTTAGAAAAAAATCTGAAAATTTTACTTCGTTTCCGTTCATTATCTCTGCAACGGTTGCACATATTCAACCAAATTTGGTATATGGATACGTCGGGAATATGCAGGTCAAGTTCGAAGTTGGTCCATGGTTCGATGATTTTTGACAGAGTTAGCCCTCTTGGAACTTAGAAAAAAATCAGAATTTTTGGTTTCCGGTTCAATTAATCTCTGCAAACGGTTTGCACACATTAACTAAATTTGGTAATATAGATATGCCACAAAGTTCCATGCTACCCTTCACGAATTTCCTCATTAGACTTCGCTTAGCGGGGGCATTCGTGTCGCCACCGACACATCTAGTTTATGTATACATTTGTAATACATGTGCAACCAAGTAAACAAGTTTTGATAGTAAAGTTTTTTGAAAAATTTTAGGAGTTAACCCAGAACTTTGTATTAGTTTTTTCAATGTAATTTTTCTTCATCATGTATCATTGTAAGTAAATAATCAGTTTATTGGTTATACCAGCAATGCAACGAATTATCATGATTAAACCTCAGAAATTGTATCTTTGCAAAGGACAATCTAGACATTGGCCCCACCTGGTGAGACAACATTGGATTTTTTGACCAAGCTCTTAAGTAATATGCAGTTGCCATAAAAAATAAACCAATAAGATGCTTCCTGCACATGAAGCTGGTCAGGTGTTAGGAGGAAAGTACTACACAGAAGATTTGTTGGTCTTAAGAAAGAAGGTCAGTGTATTAGTTTTTAAAAATACAATAAATAATTATAGTTCTCCAACAATTAACGACAACTGGATAGCTGTACCATGCTGTGTGATTTTGGAGAGTTTTGTTATAGCCCTGAAAAATAATTAGAAAAGTAATTTAAGAACATGCCAATATAATTTCACCCGTAGTTCCTTTAAAATACGCGTTAGGTAGGAATGTGCTGAAAATTTTTTTTGTTTATTTATTTTTTTTTTTCAATTTATTAGCTTAGTCTGGTAAACAAAAAAACAAAAAAACACTGTGGGTCTTCAGTCACACTGGTTTGGATTTTGATGGACCTATTAGGTTTGTTACTAATTAGCCATATATGGAATAATTACGCCCCCTCCCATATGTTTTGAAATTCACGTTAATTGCATTAGAAACATTAAGGGATCCATGGATTGATTGAATATTTATTGTTATAATTTACATCCCACTGGAGAATATTCACATCATATCGAGATGTCACCACGCCCAGTGAAGGGCTGCAAAATTTAGGCCTAGATGCTCGGCACTCACTATGGCCTTTGAGCAGGGAGGGATCTTTTCTGCACACCTGCTGTGACACGGGAACCGTCAAGTTTTTTCTCGGTCCTCATCCGAATGACCGCCCCATTAAGTCGCACCTCTTACGACACGAAGGGGAATGCTGGGGACCTATTCGAACCGGACCCCACGGGTCAGGACTCATGGAAAAAGAGTTTTATTTTGTGGCATGTACCATTTTTAGTGGAATCCCAACCAAGTTGATCAGCTATTGTTTTGATGCTTGGGTCGGAGGGTAGGATGGGAGGGCACCAACATTCATGTTTCCAAAAACAATAACTTCAAAAGTTTACTCTGACTTCAATAGAAAAATTTGGGATATTGTTACAACATTAAGGGGATATTAATAGACAAGCTAAAAAATATCTATCATTGAAATTTTTTCCTCATTTCTTTCTTATATCTATAATTGAAAGTGTCCTCACAATATGTGGAGTTTCGTCATGGAAAGCTAGACAAATCAGGGAGATAATCAGGTCTGGAATTACCTCCCTTACTAAAAATGTACATTTCTATGTAATGATATATAAGGCCTGCGAAAAAATAATTTGAATAATTTTTATTGAATTTTTAAGCAGAATGTTTCAAGATATCCCAGTAATTAATATTTTGAAATAATTTTATGTTTTGGACATTTGCCAATTTTTTTAAATATTAGGAACACCCTCCAAAATGAAACAAAAAATGCTCTTTGCGAAAGCATTTTTCTCAGTACATAATTCATATTTTCCATAAAACCTGTCAATTGAATTTTTTTTTTAATTGGTTGTGTAGTAAAAGATACCAAGCTCACTACACCTTCTCGTGAATATGAACTATTGAAGCTAGATTAATTATTGACATAAATTATGTTTGTTTTCAGTGGTACAGAGAATAACAAGTAATTTTTTTAAAAATCTAACCACACAACGTCTTTGTAAGTCAGGGAATTTCAACTATAACACAATTAAAAATCATAAACACTGGCTATGAGATGTTCCGAGTGACAGATTAAGTAGTAATCTACTTTACGGATATGATGGGAGTATATACTGTCTACATATTACAATGTAAAACAGTTACATGAGAAAAATAAAAACGTAATGGTCAAACCAATGACAACTCAACACTACATCTGAATAAATGTAGTAAGAATAAAAACAATTACATTATGCAATGTTACGTCGACTCAGCTATAAAGTACAACCAAGCAACTCAATGACTAGCATCAAAATTCAAACTTTTCCGGAAATAAAATGGGAGGTTTTAGCATTTACCCTTAAATTCATAAGTAAAGTAACTCGTCCGTCATAGTAGTCGTTCCTAAAATATATATATACTCTTCACGGCCTAATGATTATATAATCCGAATAAAAATGTTTCAATACCCAAATAAAATGTCTCACAACTGAATGATTCATAACCCAAATAAAATTAA
>CAJDSM010022284.1:0-13617 GCA_903981925.1 Ostrea lurida
TGATCAAAATTTGTCCGTTGTCTGTTGTCGGTATTGTCGTTGTTGTAAACTTTTCATTTTCATTTCCTTCTCCAGAATCACTTGGCCATATTCAACCAAACTTGGTACAAATCATCCTTGAACCAGTAAATACTTAGTTAAGCAATCTTTAAACGAAAACAAGGCACGATCCTCGTTTACTTAACAAAGAATTGTGAATGCTGTATCTTACTTGTAACTCACCTTCAGATTTTTGCTGATCATTTGAAATAACTTGGTTAAGCATTAATCCAAATATAAAATTTAGCTCAAAACATGTCCATGTCATTTAAAGAAGATAGAAACATTTGAAACTCGTGATTCAGTATTATTCAGTATAAACTTGATTTTCCATCAACCATAAATGGTTTCCAACTATAGTGAAAATCTCTCTCTCTCTCTCCTCTCTCTCTCTCTCCCTCCTCTCTCTCTCCTCTCTCTCTCTCTCTCTCTCTCTTTCTTCTCTCTCTCATTTTATTCCATTTATAGTGTAACACTTTCAACTGATGATTACTCCTCTCTCTCTCTCTTCTCTCTTCTCTCTCTTCTTCTCATCTCTCTTCTCTGCTCTCCTCTCTCTCTCTCTCTGTGCACATGAGAAAAAGGGGGATGCAACCAGGTTTTAATACCTCAGCAGTGACTCGACACCAATACAAAATTAACTAAAATTCGAATATCTGACACGCGAAAGTAAATTTTGATGGTTGTACCTTTCATGCTTTACATCTTCAGTGTGTGTTAGGTGAAACATTAGAAATAACTGGGGGCTATCTAGTCTAAAAATATACCAGTTGTGAAAACTTTTTCCCCTTAATTTTTGTGATATTTCCTTGGCCTGACAATTACTAGATTAAAAGTAAACGGTATTCAGGCAGCCATGCTGACCGTGGTAACTTAAAGAAATGCATATAAAATGATTACACGTTCTTTTTGATCAACTGTCATTTATTTTCAGACTAGCTTATGAAGCTAGGGGTCCCATCAGGTCTAAATGATAGTTGATCAAAAAGAAGGTATAAATTAAAAGTAAGGGGTAACAAGATGTGTTTGTGAAACACTGATACCCCCTGATTCCACATGCCAGTGAAAGGGGCTTGCCAAAAGGATTATGCATGTGAAATATGAAAAATCTATCACTTACCATTCAAAAGTTATGGCCAATGTTAAAGTTTTTGAAAAGTAGGTCAAACTTCAAGGTCAAGGTCAGTAGGTCAAAAATTTTGGTACCAGTAGAAAGTGCTTGTCATAAGGAACACACATGTGAAATATGAAAGTCCCATCACTTGCCATTCAAAAGTTATGGCCAATGTTAAAAGTTTTTGCGGACAAACGGACAGACCAAAAACTATATGTCCCCGAATCGAAGATTCCAGGGGCATAAAAATCAAACATTTGCACAGTTTACTTCTTGCAGCAGGTATTGAGAACACAGTTCAATATTGTAGCCTGCAATAATAGATTTAATACAGAGATATATGATAATATAACTTAGACCTGAGCAGAGACAATATCAGTATGAACTCTCCTTATGTCAGTAGTTGTGTACTCAGTGGCGGATTTAGAGGGGGGGCGGACGGGGACACCGGGTCCGGGAGGCGCGGCAGGAGGGCTATTGGTGACCAAACTTAATTATTTATGTAAGATATATAGCTAAATTAACCTCTAAAGCTCTAAACCCGAGAGCTTCCAGGGCTTCACCCCTGGGCCCCCACTTTGGCTTCATCCAGACCTTAAGCTTATTGGCTCCTTTTTCAACGGACCGGGCCCCCCCCCCCCTTTCGAATCGACAAATCCTGGATCCGCCACTGGTACTAACATGAAATACCAGTGCGTCCATTATTGTAAGTTCAGATTGTAGAATAAATTCAAGAATGATGGATGTTTAACCAATCATATGACGTCTATTGGCCCTCATAGACAATGTGACAGTCACAATGTAGACCTCCGTATAGAGGAGTTATGGTCATATGAAATGCTTCAACAGTACACTACCTCAAACTGGTTCCAGCAATTCAGTGATTAAAGTCCACATAAAAACGTGTGTGTGGCTAGGTATCCTAAATCTGAGTTTTATTATCCCCTCGCGACAAGTTGCGGAGGGGATATAGCATTGCTGCCGTGCGGATGTGTGTGTCCGTGTGTGTGTGTGTGTGTGTGTGTGTCCGGAACCTTGTGAACAAGATAGAAGCAAGGGCATTCATCAAAGGATCATCAAACCTTCCACAAATGTTGCCCATGGAGAGAGGATGAACCCTATTGATTGTCAAGGTCAAGGGTCAAAGGTCAAGGTCACTATTGACTTAAATTCTTGTGAACAAGATAGTGGACACAGCATTCATCAGGGAATCGTCAAACCTTCCACAACTGTTGACTATGGAGAGAGGATGACCCCCTATTGATTTTCAAGGTCAAGGTCACTTTTGTGCGCCAAAAATCCTTGTGAATAAGATAGAAGAAACAGCATTTATCAGAGAATCATCAAACCTTCCACCAATGTTCCCCATAGAGAGTGGATGTTCTCTATTGATTTTCAAGGTCACTCACTATTGACTGCCTCAATCTCTTGTGAACAAGATAGAAGACACAACATTCATCAGAGAATCATCAAACCTTTCACAAATGTTGCCCATGGAGAGGGTAAACCCTATTGAAATTCAAGATCAAAGGTCACTATTGACTATTGTTTAAAAATGTTGTGTTGCGAGGGGATGCTACACTTGCATTGCCTTGTTCACAGTATTTCTAGTTATTATCTGTTAATATACTGCCATATTTGATTACTGCAATACAGAAATAAATTGTACTTAGTATATGATAGAAAATCCCACAATTTTTTTCTCCTAAATATATGTGGAATATATGTTATTATATACATGCATGTATACAATCGATGAACATCAGAGAAAATTCCGGTGAAATTGACTTTAATTTCGTGGAAAACAATTTTGGTGGATTACCCATATCTCTCACCTTCATTGTGATTGAAGACTCAAGTATACATGTAATATCAGTGAACCTTTATAATGAAACGTCATATTTATTTCTTTTATTTTGTTGTGGTTTGAAATTTGCAAGACAAGGGTGCAGCTCACAAAAAATGGGCCAGACCCCATATCCCCTACTGAAAGATCATGATATCATAATTCCACTGTCGTTTAAAATGTCAGAAGACTTGTAGCCTATTCAGACGAATTTCTTTCACAGAGAATGAAATATTTATGCTTACTATCTGATCTCAATTAACCACAAGCATCTTGTTTTCTGCCAGGAACATTAAAAATTTGGTTATTTTTAGTAGCCATTGAAGTGGTTAGGAGCACATTGTCTGGGACCCTTGTCCTTACACAAATTTAATGTGGTGTTTTACGATTGTATGGTCGTGTTAGGATTCTTTCTAGCATGTAAATTGTTTTTTATAAAAACTTTTTAGAGGAAAGTATTTCGTTATCTAACTCATGAATATCGTCACAAACTTTAAATTGTCTGGAATATACTAGTAGTGAAACTCGTAGTCACTATGCAAATTTTGATTTCAAAAAGCATTTCAGTTTTTGTTAAGTCCTAAAGCATACAGAATTTATATAGAATCACTTTTTTGTTGTAGGTGAGGGGTTAGACATCTATGAAACGCTGGATATCACCAATGGATCGCTTAGTCCGGTGGAAGATTCGCATAATGAATTGGCTGAACTTGTTCAGTGACCTGGCAATCAAATTTTGGGCTTTAGCCGTAAACATGAACATAGGCTGGTTNTTGGGCTTTAGCCGTAAACATGAACATAGGCCGGCCATGTTTTTTTTAAATATAGTTTTGATTCACACTTGCATTGATGACAGTTTACAACCAGTATTGCGTTATAAGACCACTATGCACCTCCCCTTACTCGCAAAGAGGCTGTACATGTGTTCATTGTACCGCTAGGGTAGACACTGTTGGACACTAGTACTATCTTGTAGAAATTTCTCCACCTACAATGACTTGATGTGCTTCTATGTGACGGAAATTCAGAAGAAATATAAGTTTGACGCTTTTTGTTTTACATCAAGATTTATTTCTGTGGGCCAAGGTTATTCCAGTTAAACATACAGAGGACAGGGGAAGGCAATTTGAAAATCAATGTCAGTTGAAATAATAGTATAGTAAGGAATGTAAGGGAGAAATACATGTAATATGATATTGATTTGTAATAAACGTTTCTTCTTTAGTTGTACCCAATAAGTTCGTAATGTGTTCGAAAACTTATGAGAATTTTATTGCTGTTTTTTGTTTTGTAAATTTTCTTTTGTATCAAATGCAGTTTAGCTACAATAGACATGGTTGTGTTCAAGCGTTGTACAGTATTATTTGTTTAACGTCAGCTTCCCACGGGTGGAGAAGCTTGTTAATGATGTTTGTACATTTTTGTATTTATTCACACCTACATTTGTTAAAATATACTTGATATTAAAAGTATATCACGATTCCAATAAAAGTACAAGTTATAAACTTCAGAACTCGTCAGTCTTTTTGATGGATGACAGCTTTCTTTAAAAAATATCTCAACGGTATATAAATTTTACATATATAATATCTGACAAATATGGTGCCACTTTTGTGAAAGCAAAACAAAGTAAAGTACAAACCATATGTGTGGTATTATTTATTCATAACGCATGATAATGACGGGACTGCAAATCAGCTGGATTTCTTTTTTGACAGTAGTAAAAATAAATTAACAGTTTGCATGATCAAGATATAAGGCCTGTCTCCAGTGAAGCGGCCGATGACATTGATGGTCTATATTTTCCAAATCAGTCTCTATTTGTCATATGTATATATATATATATGTAGACTCCTAAATGAAAATACAATTGCTAACGTTCTCTCTGCATCTTAATTGCAATGATCTTAATTTGCAGTTCATTAAGGAATTCTGGTGGTCCAAGTAAAATAGAACAGCATGTATTGGTGATCTACTCAATCATGAAAACGTTTCCGGATTTGGAGACGCATCGCTGGTCGTGCAATTGTCAACTGACAAGTTGAATGATTCTGAATTCTGTAACAATGCTTTAATCAAGATAGAAAGCCACATTCCCAAGGATGTAAACATTTATATCATTGTTCCTCCTGTAGTTTGGGAGCTAGAAACTGAAGGAGGGCTAGAACTATGCATTCACCAAAACATACATCTCTTGAAGATTCCCAATGGCATCGGTAGTTACAGTTGGTTGTATTTCCAGGATGTGGGTAATTATGTGCCCTCCGATCTGGGCGATGATCCCGTGATGTGATCCTCAGCTTGTGTGGTTGTAGATATAGTGGTAGTGACAGGCTCTGTTGATGAGCCCACTTTTACACAGTTCGTTTTCGTTGTGTCGTAACAATATCCGGCCCCGCAGTTAATCTTGTAGACTTGGGGACCGGTAACATAACAATACACGACACTATTGCAGGTCTCATATGGGTGTGGGTAAATTGCATAAGCATTTTTGTCATCACAGTATGTATCTGGAAAATAAACCATGGAAATTTGTAAAGAAAATAATAAAAAGGAAACAAAAAGTTAATTTTGATCAATAAAGAACTGGTGTGTAATATAGGTTCGTTACCTCGCGTGAGCTGAAAACTCAAGAGGGTTTTTCTAATCAACATTTGTCCGACTGTCTATTGTTTGTAATCAGTTTTGATATGTTTAAGATTCACTGAGACAATGAAAACCAAAGTTGACACAAAATTTTTATCTCCTTTCAAGGGGTAAAATTGAAAATAGGGTAGATTTTTTTTTTTAATTACAATGTAAAATACCTCTGAATCAGCAAAGCGAAAACTTGTATAAAATTAAAAAAGAAAAAACAAACCAAGCTGTTTTTTCAAATAATGAATCCCAGGGTCATGACAAACAAGGCTTCAAATTTTTACATGTTTATGTTGGAAATTCTTTTAAAATATTTTCAAGAACCGCAATGATGATCAAATTGATACACCTTTGGCTAGGATGGGACCTCAAGAGGATCCCAAGTTCTACATTGATATACTTGTTTGTATAGTTCTCAGTTTTATATAGGACTGTTATACCTGTTTGTATAGTTCTGTTTTACATATTAAGATACTTGTTTTATGTTCCATTCAAGAATTATTCGCACGTGTAGAGACCGCACGAGCTTTAGGTTTTGACCGATGCTTAACGCTCAGGGTCGCAGCAGTGATGAATATGGTACCAACGCTTGCCGTGGCATGGTACCTCTGTTTTTAAGGTCTTGTTCGAAAGACCTGCAATTTTTCTTTCCTAAAGTTGGACACTTAATTAAGGAATTCTCGTATCCGTGGACTTTAACGCAGCTTCCGGTGGCTAAGCGAACACCTTAACTAGTACGGACGTTTTACAAGAACCATATGGATACAATAAAAATGTATGTCAGATTGATAGCCATTTATCATACATGTATATAGTGTACATGTAAGGTCCTCTGAGGCACGTGGAGGTTTAAGGTTGCACATAGGAATACATAGAATTTAATTAAAGTAGAAAAGTGTTCTCAGGAACTACAAGGAAATAATATGTCATTATCCACTATGACCCTGGTACAAGGTGAACCATAAAAGAAGGTGGGGCATTTAAATGGAATTTGAAGTTTTACTTGTTAAAATGTTGCAACTTGTGTTAGCCTGACCCTTGGGTCTCCTACCATTTTCGAAGTAAGAAGACTTAGTAGGCCTATATATGTAGTGGAAAAAATGTTAAAATTCTTTAGATTGTGAGGCTTAAAGTGCACATACTTGGAATGACGTGAAACTCGGCCTCGGATGTATAGGTGGTGATGCCGTCATTACGGTGAGTTGTGACGTCACACATAAAGACCGAACCATTGTCGTGCATCTTGGATACCATTGTGAGGGTGCTCTCTATTAAGAGGGAGCACCCAGTCCACGTCCTGGTGGTATTGGGGGTCAGACTGAGGTTGAAGTACTTGTCCAGACCGGGCGGACGGAATTTAAAACCGATGGTGACGTTAGGTTCAATCAGTTCCATTGAACACGTGATGGTTGCAGTCGAATCTTCCACTACACTTGTAGAGATGGTCAATGTTGGCTGTGATTCTTTTTGGTTGACAGCTGCAAGAAAGCAGATTAGTTAGATCTTTCATGAATTCTTGTAAGGTAGAGGTCAGTCATACTGAAATAAATTCAAAAAAGGTCAGGACATGCTGATAATGAATGTGTTTGGGTCTTCATATATTCATCTTGTATACACCGTGCTCGCTCTGCGATTTTACTACATTGTTACGAGAAACAAACTGCGATGAAAATAACACAACCACGGTGAACCCAATTAAGACGGATTGGAAAACAGCTAGGAGCAAATTCAAAGCCGTATATTGTATCTAATTGTATCCACATGAAAAATGGTTAAAAATTATGACAAAATGTCAAATAGTACCTGTGTAAATGTTAGAAGAAGTCACGAGCATGTAGTTGATATATCGTGTTCTCAAAGCGGAGAAAAGTGTCAAGTCATAAAAACCGCATCATGACACTAACGTTAACTTAATTCAACAAAAGAATGTATACACTACCAGACAGTTATTCCTATTAATTTCCGATACAGGGTCAACAAATGACGGATCGGTACAGACTTCTTGATTGCATGGATGATTACATTGAGAAATTAATTGAAAGGGTGTATAGAATCACCGCTTTTCTCGAGTAGAGACAGTACATGAAAGTGTAGATGATGTTTTGATGTTTTATCACAAAAAATTCGTAAAGGATGCCAGGAGATTTACATGTACATCGGTTTTCGTTTTGATGAATTAGAGAAGAAACTGGTTTGACAGAAGTTGGTCATGGAGATGTAAATATTTGCGACACCTTTGACATTCTTTCACGATGTTTTCATGTACTTCGTAACATATGCATATGTGTATTCCAAATACGCTCGAGGAACCAAATCTTGTAATTAATATATATTTTTTACATATATTTTATATTTGCCAGTTTTGAATTTGAAGCTGAACTAATTTCTGTTTGTAGTTAATGTGTTTGATATGATTTTGTATAGAAATGAACAATGCACTGTACGCACGGTGTTTTAAATCTTGAAACAAAAAAATGTCGGGGAAAAATAAAATATTAAACAAGGTGGACTGAGAAACATTCATTGTCGTACACCACTACCAAAATGAATCACATACCATGGACAGTGGTGGTGTTTTTATAGGAATCCTGTGGCAGTACCAATAAACAAGTGTAGTTGCCGACGTACGAACAATCTACCTCCTTAGAACGGAGAGTCACATGTACAGCATCGTCTTTGTAGCTGATCTCCGACGTGAAATTCGAGTTAATATCCACGTTAGGGGATCCCATATTGGAGTTTACTACAACTAGGCGCATGATCGAATCCTCGAGTTGGCGATAGATTATCATTTTTGTCCACTGCCTGGCGTACATCGTGACACAGTCAATAGTCACTTCTGCTTTTGAGTAGGGTAAGATGATGTCGTTGCTTTCGACGGATAGAACTAATAGGAAATAAAAAAATAATTTAATAGTACATTATGGGTCTGAACAATGGGAGTGAATATAAGGGTGTACATGTACATAGGTGCCAGAAAATAAAGTGTTTATACAACTATATTCATTTATATACACATGTATTATTGTATTTATACATGTATATGCATGTATTACATTTCCCTTGATATATTTAGTATGCTTTGCACTACTAGTGTAGGAATATGGCATGTCATTGACTTTATATAGCCTAATTATTGATTATTTCGGGTGGGTACTGACTTGGTCTCAGTGGGTACTGCGTGACCGTTTCTGTGGAGCCTTCAGTGGACTTGGTAACGTCGGTTAGGTGGCGCTCTGCAGTGACTTCAGACCGGCTTGAGGTAGTTTGTGAGGACTCTTTAACTGAACAAAGATATTAAAACACTTGTATTTAGATGTACTGATATTTCGTTCAGGTAAAAATGTTTTATAATATTTTAGTAAAGAATGCAGTTTGATATAGTTTTTCCCCGGGAGGTCTCAACCTATACTTTTGGGTACAAACGTCCCGCTGAGATTTTCAAAGCACCCACCATTCATATCAATATTTTGAAACCATATATACCCATTCATATATTTCCGTTGAAAATTCTGACCCAATCATATATCTTATTCAAATTGTGACCTGACTGTTCATGTATAGTTGATGCTCATGCAAGAAAGTACATATTGTTATTGTAGTTATATTATGGGGGAAATTCATAATATTTCATTATTAAAAATTTTATTAGAGGATCAATTCCAGCGGATAAATTTAGCACCCATTGATGTAATGGCATGTCAAATTGTCCATCCATTGATATATCAGATTGATGAAAATTGCATCCCATTGATATATTTATTTGATTTGTCAAAAAAGAGACCCATTCCAGCGGCACATCTGTGTATACCAAGATATAGGAAGAGACCCCCCCCCCCCCGGGAGTTTTCCAATGATGAAGGAGAAACAGTGATGTGATATTGGAGAAATAGTAGGCAATGTAGATCACCTGAAGTTTTATGATCCGATGTAGTTTTCCCTGCTGTAGACCCTGTCGTCTGCCCATTTGACGTGGGACCGTCACTACTAGACTTGTGCGTGTGTTCATCCGTGTGGATGGAAGTTGCAGGAAAAGATGAGGTTTCGTGAACTACAAGATAAGAACATCTCATTGTTTTGTGTATATTTGTTGCTTTATATAAATAACTTTAATTTGGTTTTTATGCTCTGTTCATGTAATTACGGTTTATGAAAACAAGTAAGATAATGTTGGGGACCAAATCTTATAAATATGATTTATTTCTTCGGTTTATATGTATACGAAATTTATCATAGTGTACCACATTCTTCCTCAAGTGTTAGGCTATATTGAATCCTAAATCGAACGATAAGGCAATGGGTGGAGTTGATAGTGGGACCATAGTTTAAGAGCATTCTTGCTGTTCTTCGTTTGTCTTGGAGCACAGAACACATGAATAACAAGAATAGTGAAGTTGTATTGTCATTTTGAGGATGTCAAATAAAAACTTTCCTTGTATTTTAACGAAAAAATGGGGGCAAAACTGGTGCAAAATTGGAATTAAGTTTGTGATGTATATATATATGAATTGTATGTACATTTACTTACTATATGCCTGTAATTATAGATGTATACTGTATCAAGTTTACTATTTCCTTCAGCTGACGGTATATATATACACATCGACAATGTCGTAAATCTCGCTGCAAGCATTTATTACAGTTTTTGAAAAAATGTTTAAAACCACAAGTTTAAGTTCCCGTACATAGTTAATTACAAATATGACAAATTTGTAACCACAAGCGATCTTGGACAAGCGTCACTAGTTTCAGACCAGGAAATGACTTGAGTCGCGGTACCTTTCTTGTTCAGAGCTCGTGCCCTATTTATGGACATATAGATCTTCGTTCTGTCACATGCCGTTAACAGCATGATGATTCGATAATGCATGATAAGATACCATTAATTCTTTTTAATTGGTGAATTAATTGTATTACTTGGGTTTATTTTTAAAGCTAATGAGTAATTTTATCTTATGTTTAGTTAATGGAATTGTTTAGTCTGTAGAATAAACGAGACAGAATAATGTAATATGAAATGTAAGACGGGAAAACTGAAGTTCCTGCCATGTCGGCAAGAGTGAAAACCTAGATTCGTTGTGCTGGGTGGAATGCTGAATTTGTAGTATAGGGCGCCAAACAATTTGTTGTACTGGGCGCCAAACCCTCTGTCGTACCGATTGAGCGCCAATTAAACATTTGTTGTTTTTTCGATTGATGAAGGGAGCTAGCATTGTACAGAAAAATAAACCAGGCTATGATTTTTATTTTCTGCAATGATTGCTGCCTTCATCACCCAATAAACCAACAAAGACAAGACATTTTATTGTTTATATTTACATTTTCAGGTATTTTTTTCTAACATAAACTCGATTTAAGTAATGTTGACCTTTTCGTTCATTCATTGGTTCATTGCAACCTTTGACCTTGACGACGATCCATATTTGGTAATGGTTACGCGGACAGGTGGTACTACAAAACCGGATCAAACTAGTTTGCAACAGATGAATGATGAACACAGTGTCAATTTCAAAAGAAATACCGGGTATAAGAAACTAAATTATACATTCATATTAAACGCTATGCATCCTTTTGTGCGCAGGTTTCCAAAACCTCTGTTCGATCAGGCACAAAACCTTTAAATTGTTTAGGGTGCTAAACCCTCAGTTTCATCGGGTACTATATATATAAACATTTTGTTGGACGGGACGCTAAATCCTGTCGTACAGGGCTCTAAACCTTATTGGTGAACAGGGCGCTAAATCCTCTTTAGTAACGGGTATTTTGAATTATCTGTCCAAATGTAGAAGGTTTCATACCTTGAGATGTTGCTGTATGTGAGGTAGATGGATGGGTCAGTTTAGTAATAAACTGATTTCTTGTACTGGATATTGCTGTGGTTAATTTAGTATGTGGACCTAAAACATAATATACATATATCAATTAAAGCTTATAATTTTACATTCATTATCATTTTGTAATTAATGTAAATGGTAATTGTAAATTGTTTATTGATAGCTTTTTTAATGACGCTGTAATTAGAATCAAATCATCAATGTTTCTTCACTTACCGAGATGAATGGTTTCAACGTGACCAACATTTGGATCTTGGTCTAAATTCATGAATAAATATAATAAAACAAATTAGTATTGAAACTCCACTATATCATTTTATACACAATATTTAAAATCATAATATAATTTTTAAACACAAAAATACTTTGCAAAGTGATATCTAGAACGAACAGGTCAGAAATGTGACTAATTATCAAAAGGTAATACGAAATACTTTTATTTAATAATGTATCGCAATTCAACTTTTATGCCAGGAAACATTCGCGAATATTTATCGTCGCTAATCAATCACTTTTCAATCAGAATGCACAATTAAAAGTTTAGTATTATCATTGCGTTTGCTATTTGCATATGTAATCATATGTATCCAGCAGACGTCAACTGAATCCAAAGTAGCTTGATATTTTACACGTAAATGCATGTTAACATACCAAACACGAGTACACGATCATACATTTTTTTTCCATTATCCAGCTATATTTCGACCGTAAAGCAAAAGCAAAAATGACTTACCACTACTATCATTTCCAATTCCAAAATATATTGCTAGGGTGATTGCAACCACAGCCATCGAAATGAGCAACAATGTAACTGCAAGAAGAATATACCATCGTGTCCGGTTTTCTCTTGGTTTCCGAAATCCTCTCACAAAAATATTGCTATGTAGATGGTCACGTGACTTCATCTTGCAGTCCTGCAAAACGTTCATTTCAATTTGAACAAATTTAAATAGCTGTCTAGAGCAGTTTTTAAGATCACATGGTTTTCTATCCTTGTCCTTGTCCATTTTGAAAAAATAGATTATTCAAACATTTTCAAAATCCCGGAGGACAAAAAAAACGGAACGGCAGAGTTGAAGTAAAACAATCCAATGTCGGACTAAATACATTGACGTCCATCCGCACATTATATTAAAAGGCGTGTGTAAAAGGTTTATTTAAGGAAGATTCATTAGGTATACGACGATTCTAATCTAATGATTTAAATAAAATATATGGATTCTCCTTTTTATGTATGAACAGTTCTTGTAGGTATGATTTATACGCTTGGCATGACAATAAATTCTATCCTGTCGGTGGATATGTAAAGCGAGGGTTGCGTTTGGTATGCCGACTTCATTTCAGAGGTGAAATTTGACACTCTTCTCCATCAGAATTAGAACCCATATGTTACCTGTTTTCCTTTGATATGAATGCTATTCTCACATGTGCCTTTGCAAATTATTAGGCAAGTTATAATTAGATCGGGTTGTTTTTTTTTAATAAATTTGAATCCGTAGGTGTTTGTGTGGTAATGATAGAGCACAAATATATTTTATAGAATGCTTTGATTCATTAATCTTAAATCTATTCATTGATGTACTGTGGCAATAACCATTTAACCACTTCCCTAGGTAATGTCAGAAATGTAAAGCAGTGGTTGAGTATTTAATTCAATATAACATGAGCGTTATTTCCTCTTTCCGCGTATTTAGTGAAAAAAAATTAAAACGCTGATTTTAAAAGTGGCAGATCATTTCAGCCCGGGCATTTCAGGATCGCCACGATCGATCTGAATCAGTAACACGCTGCATTAGATTGTTGACAAAATTCATCACATTAGCTGACACGTCATTAAATTATGTCACCTGCTGTAGGTCACTTAGGAATTATGGGAGACCCTCACCGGAAGTTCTCTATCACATCGCCATGATTGATGGAAATTTTCCAAACAGAAAATAAAAAACATAATGGATAACACAGCCTTATCCTTAATACACATAAGCGATATCAAGTGCTTGGAGAGTTAAATCCCTGTCGCCGTCACACCCGCCGTGAGCCCGATATACTGAGTAATCCGTATTGACCCAATGGCAGTCCATACTGGCAAACTTTATATAGTTATAATGACCATCTAATTTGTGAAATGCTGCTTTTAAACGTGGCTG
>CAJDSM010022287.1:4153-16432 GCA_903981925.1 Ostrea lurida
GAACAGAACAAAACAAGCACACACGAAACAAAAACAAGAACAAATGAAACAAAAACAAACAAAACAAACGAGACTAAAACAAAGGCAAACAAAACAAAGAGATGCCCAAATTTGATCATGCTTCACTGATTATAAAAGGACAATATCTCCGTAGATATCGCAAAGATTTAACTGCTCAAAGAGTTGAGTAAAAAGTAGTTCGCCATATTGGATTGATAACGAGAATATTACATACACAATCACTAATACAAGGGTCAAGCTAAAATCACAAAGTCCTTATCCCCCCGATTTCCTTCTGATAAAGCGGGAACAATTATCCACGTATCATATGTCCCCAATCTTTACAGGCGGAAGGACTTGATTTATTTCAAAAAATAAAAAAAGAGTTATCACGTATCCTTTTAATGCGACATCAATAGGATATATTGCAAGGACATAATGGATGAAAAGAAAACTGTAGATATGCAGACCTTGCTCTATTTGCAGTTGATTGACATACTCAAAGCAAAATGAATATGCTGAATATACATTTCGTTAAATGAATGATATATCGCGCACGTGTTGACATGCACGTGCGTTTTTAATGCATAGGATTGAATGTCCAAAAAGTACGTTTGGAAGTTCTTTCAGAGATGCGTATTAAATGAATGATGTGTTACAAATGAAGATTTCCTAATGAATTTTGCCAAATCTCGTTCTTAGAAAAACCATATTGGACAACACGTACGGGGTTGTAAAAGTGCATGCACATTATTACGGTGAGCACTGCATGATATATCGATATATTTTTTTTTAAAAATTCATATTTCAAATACTCTCTCTCTCTCTCTCTCTCTCTCTCTCTCTCTCTCTCTCTCTCTCTCTCTCTCTCTCTCTCTCTCTCAGATCTTTTTTTTTCAGACTTCAACAAGTGCAACATGATATTACATGTAGCATGCAGTTTGTAGTATTAATTGTGTTCCTTATTTAATGCACCCAAACCATTCAATTGCATTACACATAAAAAAAGACATCAACTTCAAGGACGATCGAGTAATATTAAAGTTCATAAAATGTGTTATATAATATTGGAGGTGTATTGAATTCCAGGTGTAATGAATGGTTCCGGCTGATCGCCCGGGCATTGTGCACACGAAACAGAGATGTGTATTATCTCATTGCGAATTGTTCGTTGTCATTAGACTGCGAAAAACAAAGGCAGACATCACGATCCGCTGACCTCGCGAACAATACAATCGCCCTGTACATTGGGCTGTAGGTGCCAAAGGAAATATCATTTTCAAAAATCAAGCACATATTTCCATGCTGATTATAGTTTGCCGTTTTACACTTTAGGTTTTCACAATTTCTGCTGTATAATTTAAAAAGACTCGAACAAAACCACAAAGACGGAGAGGGAACGAGATTAGAACTAGTGTACAATTTATCTCTTCGATGGGGGAAACGGGGAGGGGGGAGGTTACAAATAAAAATGCTGCAATAAAAGGTATTCATTTGAACCGTTTTTATTGATTAGATACAGAATTATTAATCAGGGGTATCTGTAGAAAAGAGATGCAACTAGCGGCCGTGGCCAGACAATAAGTGGTGGCCGTCTTCAGCTCTTCAAATTCTTTTAAAATTACATGAACTTCGGATAAAATTTCCAACATTTCGGTATAAACTTCACTTGTCGAAATGCGCGTCTGCATGGTGCATCAACATTGGTAAAGGTTAACACATTTATATACATGTACATGTATTAGTTCTACACCCTGGAACAATGTACCTACCGGCTTCCGTAGAGAATTACACAACACCTGGAAAGAGGGAAATACGCGGTGTCGTACTATGACTTACGATTTAGGCTCAAGTTTAGACAAAAGAGTGATCAGTTCATTTTTTCATTAAATAAAAACTGCAAATGTTATTAAGAGTGTATAGTCTACCATTTGTTATCGCAGCAGGACTCTAAGGAGAAAACACCCACAGAGTCTAAAAGGTCTTCGGTGTGAGGAATCCCAAACAGCAACACAGCTGGTGCGAGGAATCCCAAACAGCAACACGGCCTTGGTGCGAGGAATCCCAAACAGCAACACGGCTGATGTGAGGAAACCCAAACAGCAACACGGCTGGTGTGAGGAATCCCAAACAGCAACACGGCTGGTGAGGAATCCCAAACAGCAACGCGACTGGTGTGAGGAATCCCAAACAGCAACACGGCTGCAAATTAAAACCAAGCGTGGTATCAGTATATGACCATACTTGTTAAGATTTACAAAATACAAAGTCTTATTGCAGTATACCCGGGGGAGAGACTCAGTTTATATTAGGCGGTGGGTGGGGGGGGGACTCAGTTTATATTAGGCGGTGGTGGTGGTGGTGGGGGGGGGGGGGACGACTCAGTTTATCAATCGCAACTTCTCGGGCCTTTCCGGCAGAGCTCGAGAAAACACCTCGAATGTATTTACATTACCGGATGTTAAAATTTTGTCAAAATGGATGCGGCCAGGAGTTATGAGGAGTGTTTAGATTTTCAATGAAATCTTTATGTATTTCTTTTGAGTTGAAGGGAAAACAGAGAGAGGTTTTACAAGCACTGTATAATGGAAAAGGATTGTATAGGCATTTTACCCACATTTTCCGCCATGACACTTCAACCCAAATACATTCGAGGTGTTTTTCCGAGCTCTGCCGGAAAGGCCCGAGAAGTTGCGATTGCTCAGTTTATATTAGGTGGTTGGGTATGACAAACGACACAGGGCGCTTGTTTTGCAGATTTTATCAACAATGGGGTTTATAATTAACCAATGTCTGAATAGGGTATATGAAATCAACGTCTTATTCTATAATGGTGGGGTGGGTGGGGGGGGTGTGTGCCCAAAATATTCTCCCATGGGGTCAACATTGATACGACCTGCATGAAAATGTAAGGATGTGAGAGTTCTTTACACTTGTTTGCTGACCACACGTGTACAGTGCGAAACGAAATCGAAACGAAATCTACCAAAACGAAACCAACCGAAACGAAACGGAACATTCTGCAATGGAACCCCATTAATTTCAATCATTCGGAACTCCGCGCGTGGCTCGTTACCTCGCACACTAGAGCGTAGCGTAGTCTGGCGCATGCCTGACCCAATTTCCGCTACGCTACATTAAATTGGGTCAGGCATGCGCCAGACTAGAGCGTAGCGGAGTTAGCCGAGGATTGCGATGAATTTCAATAGCAATAGTAGTCTCGATCATCCAGACGTTTGTCTTTGCGAATGAGTCGAAGCGTTTTGATGATCAAGACTATAGCAATAGATGGCAATATGGGCGAGCATCTCATACTCCTAGCTAAAGCAAGAGCAGCATTCCAGAAATTGAAATTTAACCCATCTGGAAATCCAAACAATACAGCAGGTAAACAAAAGTCAAAATATATAGCAGTAATTCTTGTATGGAAGTGAATGCTGGTGGTTACAAAGACAGGCCTGAGATCCGGTCCTGTCAAGCTTTCACCATAACTGCCTCCGACAAATCTGCTAAATCTTTTGACCAAATACCATCACAAATACCAAGTTACTGAAAATTTAGATGCCTTAGGATGGAAGGATCAAGCATCACCAAAAACAGCCCTTAGATGGACACCCTAAGGGAAATGGTCGGTAGGAAGACCAAAAACGACCTGGCGTAGGACTGTGAGAGGGAAATAAAAGACCTTAAAATGATATGGGGAGAGGCAGAGAAAAAGGCAGTTCCAGTAACCTACCGAAACGAAACGCAAACCTGCCGAAACGAAACGCAAAAATATTTGCTCAGAAGACAAATACTATTACTCATTAGGTTTGTTACTGACTATCTACAGAAATATGTCGGGTTGTTCAATTCCACAGAAGGTGAGGCGAAGCCGAGCCTTCTATGGACTTGAACAACCCGACATATTTCTGTAGACAGTCAGTAACAAATCTAGTAAGTGTTTTGTTTTGTCGAGGACTAAATATAGATGGCACAGTGTGACAAAATTAGTTTCAATACTAAAATGCTACTCGCCGTCTAAAGAAATTTAGACGGCAGTCACGTGACGCGTCTCCACCAATGACAGAGCGACATTTTAGTCCGAGGCAAAACAAACAGCTATGCCTATATCCGTTGGAGGAAGATCTACATCTATTTCATTAATCCAAGAAAATTTTATATTTCGTTATATTAGTATTCAAAAACATACATGTGTACTCTCTTGTTCGAAACAATAAAACTATATCGCACAGTCAGTTTGCATTTTTTTCTTCCTTTTATTCTTTCGTTTGTTCAAATTCAAACTTTCAATAAGACCGTCACCCGAGGATTCCCATAGAACAATAACGGGACGCGAATTGTATGGCTAATAATACTAGTGCCTAATAGTTCAATGTATCCGGATCTGATATCGTAACACGGTTGTTTACCATATTTATCAACAAAGGCCGGTAACTGACAATATCTGGACTGACAACTTTTGAAGTCACCACGGTCGAAATAATCAAGGCAGGAAACGATCAATGGGAATGGAAAGAGAGCCAAGGAATTTTACACCATTATGAAATAAAATGTACAGACACAGGTTCGTAAAGGGATCGATACTATCAACTAAAAATTTTCAAACAAAGCATTTGCACAAAACGGTTGTTTGCATTGTGTTGAAATGACACTTTATCACCGTCACGCAAGTGAACGTGTGCCGTATATAGTGGCGGAATATACGGACTATACCCGTTATTTTCCAAAAAGTCCACGCCTTGTCTCAGAAATCAAATAACTGATTGTGCGGCTTTTTGTTTTTTTTGTAAACGAATGGGGAAAAAAATATATAAAACACTGAGAAAAAACTCCACCAAGCATACATACAAACTTGTACTAAACATGCTTTTGAAAAGTTTGTGTATTGAGTTATAGAATTCCGTGTTGAGATATGAATGTTAAATAAACATGTATTAAAATGTGTAGGTAAATTATACACAATTCAGAAAGCGAAACTTTTAAAGACCAATGTACTAGCGTCATGTGTTGCTACGCTACGCCAACCCGAATGAGTCCTGGCTGTTTAATCTCCCTGTGTATGGGAAAAAGCCAAAGCCAACAAAGACGATGTCACGTGATTTAAACATTTCTAATGGAGGATTGAAAAATATTTGAACATGACATTTTTAGGTTTGGATACTAGGTTGTGTACACGGAACATGGAGAAAGGTATTCTGTTTTTTACACATACTGTCCTGGCATATTATGATTATTCGTGGTGATTAGATACAGCATGTCGCGTTTGAGAGTTAAAATCAATAAAAGACACCGGTACAATTTGTCGTACCTGAGTACGCGAGATATTTCTTTAAAGTTCCTCGCTGTTAATCATCTGATGTATTTATTAAATGAACTGGTTCCGGCTTGCAGTGCATAATGTGTATAGAAGGGAAAACGAAGGTTCTTGTGTTATGTGTTGTTTCCTTTTTTTCAGGTTGATTCTTTAACATAGGAGAAANCGTTTCTTGTGTTATGTGTTGTTTCCTCTTTTCAGGTTGATTCTTTAACATAGGAGAAAATTCATCTACACCCTAACGGAATGGTATCGTAAAAAAAAAAAAAGGCCAATTTCATTCCAAAATATAAGGGATACCAAAAATTATGCTGTTTTGCATTGCGATTTTACGGGAATATATCGAGGCTCGTTGTTCCCCCATAGTATGGTAACGTGGAACGGTTCTAAACAGACACAACGCTATGGTCAATCTCCGTTCTCCGTACACACAATGTTATTGCGGTTTGGAGTTTTTTTGTGCATTTTCGGAGTGGTCACTCAAACGACATCGGCATGTACCCCGTGCACCAGTTTGTGTTCCTGTACCCTCAAGTCTGGCACCACAGACGAGTGCGAGGTGGAGTGTCGAGGAAAAGGTCTCAAGTCATTACCAACGGCGGCGGAGTTACCCGCTGGAAGCTGGAAGATAGTTAAGCTGTAAGTGTCACAAGCACGACCTGTGGGATGTATAGTCATCGTGTATACCTCGTATTACCACATATATCACCATGTTGGTCACTTACATAGAAACGCTGTTTTGCGTTCTGCAGGGATCCATTGCATTCCATTCATCATTCATGTCATAAATCATTAGTTAATGGTAGATGCTAAGGTCCCTTTTGAATTTTTAATTCATGTGTGTGTGTCGGGTCCAAAGACACAAGTAGACTGCGTACATGTCGTTGATTTCAATCCAATTGTTCGCGTACATACCGTTGATTACATGTACAATCTAATTGTTAACTAGCGTCTTTGGTCTTATATATATATCACAAACCCGAAAAAAGAAAAGTCAGAAAGATTGATAAGTTTTTTTATTGCTAGAGTTGTATGACTTGATCGAAATCTCTATCAATATTTTGACTGATAAGACGTCAAATATTATCATTTAATTAAATTTAGTTTTGCTACCTGGTTTTACATGTTAGGATTGATTTTCCCCAGAAGATTTAAAAATATCGTGTAGACATTAACACTTATAAGAGTATATTTGCTCCACTAAATACAGTTGGTCAGTCATAATACAGAATAATTTGGACGGAAAAATATCATTTGTTCATTTACTAAAGAGCTTGACAAAAGATTGAAATAATATTACTGTCTTCATTTAACGCCGTGCAAACTAAATCGCCTTATCTGCTCACACAAAGAAAACGGGATCAGAGTATAATTTGGGAAGAGTTATATAAACTCTGAACCACGAGAGGAAAACATGCGTGAGCGTTTTTCGATTATGTAAAAACGCTTACAATATAAATGAACCCAGTAATATTCTTAAGTCTAGATTCGCGAGGGGATTAACTGTCAACAGAATTTGTTCTACTGTCCTAGTTATTAAGTTCTGGCCAGCTGTTTGAATACACAAATGAGGCAGGAAAACATTTCATCTTGTTAAATATATTTCTTCTCTCTGTGATGTGTAATCTGTCAGGTCTATCAGCAGATACTACGCATTGTTAATATAAAAAAAATAGTCCATTTTGCATCTGTACGCATGACAAAAGGTCATCTATAATAGTAAATTCACATATATAGTGATTTTATTTTTTTTTTAATTAATTAATTAATTTTTTTTTGAAAAAAAAAATGACATGAATTGAATGTGTTGCCGTCATCGTCCCTTACAATCGCTAGTTACACGACTAATTTTAAGTGCAGTAAAGTCGTAATTCTTCAGATTAAATAGCACTATTCACTAAAATCAGTACTATAGTATATGGCTATTGAATGTCAATCACGACTATTTTGTCTCAATATCGTGTGCAGCGTATCATTCATTAATTAAAAGCATTGAGTACCGTTCATTCATTACTGTATTAATTTTCCGTGGCGTCAGACACCCCCCAAAAACGCACACACAGACAATAAACCAGCTCCACCCCTATACCTGGGATTATATATATATTTTAATAAGTAATAATTTACAAGCAGAAAATATCCTATTGCTTGCTTTATTTGTAATCAGGATTACATACTTAAATTAGTTAATTTTGACTTGCAAGCTTTTGAAATGTTTTAGTGATATTTTTTTTTATTACGGCATATTAAAATAATATTATCAAATACATTGCAAGACGTAAACGGACATTTTGAAAAAAAAAATAAATACCTTTTTAAATAGAGGATGACTTGGGGGGGGGGGTTATTACTTGTGTACTCCCTTTGAGGGATGGGGTATTTTTTTTGGGGGGGTAACTGTTAAAGTGCATCTATAATTAAAATATTTCTATTTGAATTAATTTGACTGTGATATCAACTTTTACTTTTGGATTTTATGTATAATTATTTGTTATATAATCCGTAGCATTGTAGTAACTAGGGGTGTATATCACGAATTACAAGTTATTGTTATCAATTTATGATGATAGTAAAATAAGTAAGTAAGTAAGTTGAAGAAATATATATGGAAAGATAACACCATCTTTTTGATCAACTATAATTTATTTCCGAGACTAGCTTACGACCCTAGCGGGTCTTCATCAGGTCTGAAGCAAATCATGTTCATAAAAGTATACATATACACGGTGTTTATATAACAATTAGAGCCATCTAAATGGCTCTAATTGTTATATAAACACCGTGCATATGTATACTTTAATGAACATGATTTGCTTCAGACCTGATGAAGACCCGCTAGGGTCGTAAGCTAGTCTCGGAAATAAATTATAGTTGATCAAAAAGATGGTGTTATCTTTCCATATACATTTCTTCAAGTTACCGCGATCAACACGGCTATATGAATAACGTTTACTAAGTAAGTAAGTAAATCTTTTATTATAGTGACATGTGCATTTTAAGTATTACAAAACATTATACATCATAAATGATAAATACATCAGTTGCACCCGGCCCATTTGACCTATAAGTCACTTTTATATTTTAACAATGATGTGTACATGCATAGCGCATAACACATGATATATTATTTATATAAATGTTGTTTTCTAGCATTAAATAGAATATGAAGAAATTTCTGCAATTTGCCTTTGGTTCTTTTCCAAATATTTTTTCAACATATTTTTACTATATATACACTGTACATTATAAATTCTTCAACTTGAAAGTCTGCTAGTCAAAATTAATATTGTAAATGTTAGGGCGTTTAATTTTAAAAATCCCATTTATTGTCAGTAAGTCACGCCGAAAAACGTAATGGAAATTGTTCGTGATCCTCGTCAATTTTTCTCTCATTCAGACAAAAAAAAAATCTACAAGGATTTAGTCCATTAAGAGAAGAATAGGAGAGGCGGCTATTTCAATTACCAGTTTATTTTGCTCTAAATGATCTTCTCAAAGACGAGGATGTTAACGTTGATTCGTGAAGAACTTAACAACAGTGGTTTTAACACCATCTAATATCGTCTCTTTGCTTCAATTCAACCGTTTAACTTTTCGTTAACTTCAATGCGAGAAATACGAGGTACGGTCATTCAATATCCACATATTCAACTTTCATCGAACATTTAAAATGAGTTTTTTATTGGAGTATTACACGAGATTTACAAAATCAGGAATTTGACATTTTTAATGCATTAATGTAGATATGCTTATACAGAGCGAGCTTTACCCGAGGTACTCGGCAGTATCTTGGAGAGCTCTTTACGCCATAAATAATTCTGAAAACGTCGTACATGTAACTGGGACCTAGGTTTACGGTAATAGACGTAATTTGTAGGAGATTGACGCTACTGAAAACTAATGTTGTTGAAGCATTGACAAAGTTCAAGAATGATTGACAATATAATGGTTCAAAATCAACACAGTAATATATATATTATAATATAATGAAATTTGTCTGTTTTGTCGAAATTCAGGATGCTTACTACATGATCTATCGTGACGTTTTCATGTCTCAGATGGGAATTGGAAAGCAAGAATTAAAAAACGACAACAACAACATGAATTAAGATTATTAATGCCATCTTTGAAAAGTTATAAATATTATCTTTGAAACGTTTGATTTATGCAACTTACATTTGTGCCCAAATGGAAGGTGTATAGCACTAGTATATGTGTACGTTGCAGTTTCATTTCAAGTGAATTTTATTACAAGTAACAAGTGACCTTATCCTTTTAGTGTACAAAACCCGATACAAATTAAAATACCCTGACCCTCGAAATATACATGCATGGCTTCTATAGAGATACTTTCCCTTTTCCAAGTTCCAAGCAAATCGAGCTAATGGCAAATCGACTACAAAGTCATAAAATGAAGTATTGAAAAATACGAGAGAATTGAACCCTCCATGAATTAGTGACTAACACTCCACTTTCAAATTCAACTAATTTGAAAATACTATGTACATGTATTTAGAAATGGTCAAAGTATCTGTTCCTGACATCTTGGAATTCAATTTCGCCATGTTTCTATCGATGTCTTGAGCTCTTTGCTCTACAAATTCAAAACGCATAAAATATGTGTGTTTCTCAATAAGGATATATGATGTAAAATATCGAAAGCTTTTCAGCAAAAATATATAATATCCTCTGGTTAACAAGCGAAGCTTTAATATCAGCACGATATCTTGGAATCCCGTTTTGGTGTCTAATCTATGATTCTTTGGCTTACTGATACATATGTAGCAAATTGCTTCGTGTCAATATATGATATATGAAAGTGATTAAAGACCTCGGTATAACCTTTGCAAATCTGTTCACTTTTTTTTTAAAAAGGATATTGCGAAGGCCGATCAAGTCTTGTACCAACGAAAAGGCGATACAATTTATGTTGCGAGGGAATGATAAATCAATTATAGCCTAATCCGGAAAGTAAAAAAAAATGCCCTTCCGATAACACTTTAACATTAGTGTTAAGTAAAGTTTTTCAAACAATTTCAGTGGTCTGTGGTTTTTATGCATTTGCACACTATCTATACCATTACGGTTAAGAGGGGATACATTCCAAGGATTAGAGGAAACTTTCTAAAAACGAACCCTCCATTTCACTGACTTTTAATTGTTGACAGCAAAAATCAATACACGATGTATATATATACCTAAAAAGGGTTAGGATTTTATCTTTAATTACAAAACCTTATGAAGGCAAATGTACAGGTCTACAATCTATAGAAATCATCTATTACCAAACACGATTTATAAGATTTATAACCGTGTTTGGGGCTAGTTTCTAAGGTACTCGTGTAAATATGGATTTAGTCCCGGGGGAAAAAAAAAGAATGAAATAAATGAGGGTTTTTATCTCGCTCTTTGGTGGGCAATCTTATCGGGCCGTTTGAAATGTGAAATAACAGCTGGACGAAGAAAGTATTTGGAGTGACTGTTCAATATGATAGATAGAACACTTACTTGCAAGGGTTGTGTCATTGGCAATGTGAAAGCTCTGCCATTTTATTTTTCTTCGTTCCTTATCTGTAGAACATATTATAATAAATTGTTATATATGATACAGCTTTTGATCGAGACAGGCTACTTACAGTCGTAGTCGCAGGAGTTTCAACAATCATGTTTAAAGACAGCAATAGCCAATTCTATGGTTAGCCGGTATGGCCTGCCATTGGGTCAAATGCTGTCAGATGTAGTTCATGGCCATTGTTAAGCCGTTTGTCATACTATGATTGACTATGGATTACTCTGTTTACCTGATCAAGACAATGGGCTCACGGCGGGGTGTGACTGGTCGACAGGGGATGCTTACTCCTCCTAGCGGCACTTGATCCCACCTCTGGTGTGTCCAGGGGTCCGTGTTTGCCCAACTCTTATTTTGTAGTCTATTTGGACGTACGAGATTGATCACTGTCGTTATCTTTGCCTTTATATCTATATATATATATGTGTGTGTGTATACACCGCCATTTTTTGTACATAGCGGATATTAAGCAATACACTGCATGATCAATGTTCAACAGTATGTGCTGGTGCACTTTATATACCCTTTCTAATATATAAAAATGAGTAAAAACAGTTTGCAGAAAAAACACTGATATTATGTAAATGCTCTGTAACCCGGTATCAAACTGTAAAGGTGGGGGTGTGTTCGACATTTTAAATACTGTTATACATTTTATGCCATATAAAGTTAAACAAAGTGTAGCGGACAGTATAAAGGGAACTTATACTGCCTCGCTAGGGAGCTAGCTTTTCTGGCGATGTGGTAGAGTTCCTGTCTTGATCACGCAAGTTAAGCAACGGCGAGCGTGGTCAGCACCTGGATGGGTGACCGCTACACGTTACAAATTGGTGGCAGCGTAGTGACTCTGGTGTTTGGCGGGAGACCTGTGTCAGGTAGAGTCTCTTCGGAGCTCTGGTGTACGGACGTGGTTTCGTCCGGGGACGACGGTGGATGTCGTCGGGAACGGCGGGTGCCGTTGCTGAACAGGTGCCAAACATTCAGAGAGAACCCATGCGAAGCTTCGGGACGAAGCTTCCCCGAGCGGGAGGAAGTGTAGCGGACAGTATAAAGGGAACTTATACTGCCTCGCTAGGGAGCTAGCTTTTCTGGCGATGTGGTAGAGTTCCTGTCTTGATCACGCAAGTTAAGCAACGGCGAGCGTGGTCAGCACCTGGATGGGTGACCGCTACACGTTACAAAAGTACAACAACAAACTGTAATTTGTTTTGTAATACTTACGACAATCTATAACGGAAAACTATGCAGTGCTTTCAAACGGCAAACGTTTTTGGCCCTTATCCGGAAAAAGTTGTTTTGCAGATTCTTTAACTTTCTACGTAGATTCTGTAACTTCCGGTAATGACATACCGGCGCCAAACGACAAGTAAATATGAAATTTAGACCGGGATAA
>CAJDSM010022289.1:15152-25183 GCA_903981925.1 Ostrea lurida
ATGAAAATCACAATCATATTATGCATATCTTATCATTGCATGACTAATATTATTGTAAAACATGTTAACCATATCCATACTGTAGTGATTTGGGGACTTTTTTTTTACATTGACATCGGCTTTTTCAATTTTCTCACCCTGTGTGAATCAGTACCCTTATGCTTGTAGCAAGAGGCGACTAAATGAGGTGGTCCTTCGGATGAGACCGGAAAAACCGAGGCCCCGTATCAGGTGTGGCACGATAAAGATAATTTCCTGTTCAGAGTTAAGCGTCGAGCATAGGCCTAGATTTTGCACCCCTTTACCGGCAATATCGAAGTCTGCTTATGAGTGAAAGATGGTTAAACAGTATTAAAAGAATGTGCATGTACAATCCAAATTTGTAATAAACAATCCTCGAATGGACGCCACATGATGCAGTTGCTGTTCCAGCAGAGAAAAATATTACAAAAATGTTATGGGATTTTGTCAAGGTACACTCATATACCAAAGTCAATATAAAAATCTTCAACCCCTTCAAGAGACAAACAAAATCATCATTGCGTCATTTTGTTTTATTGTAAGCCTATATTCGTTTATAACTTTTTTTTCAAATTAAAATTCATGAGTATAAACATCTGGACATTTAAAAACCTTTGTACTTCAGCAGCTGTACAAGGAGTTTACAGTGGAGGCGTGGTTTTAAACGTTGTTACGTAGAATAGCAGCTTCAAATGCGCCGTCTAATAGATTCTCTTCGTGGGTCCCCGAGGGTCTCTACAGCCCATTTGCTATGTCAAATACTTTGAAGGATCAGAGCTATGCCTGAGGGAGATAATCCTTACTTTTGATATGAATTCTAATTTTTCTATTGCAATTAAATACATATCCGTATTTCAAGCTAGTAAGATAGTACATAGCAAGTGGACTGTAGAGACCTTCGGGGACCCTTGAAGAGAATCCATTGGACGTAATGAGGGAGTATCTTCCTCGGGCATAGATTGTTTTATCGGTATGAGCTTCACTGAAATTACATGTTTCGAAATGTGCATCTGCTGTATCAAAATTAGCACCCTATATTATTAACATAAAAGATTTTTGTTTTGTTAGTTGATTGTGCTATGAATTGTTTTCTGTCATAGGTGCTTACTCCTATATGTAGGTTTCTTTGCAATTGATATGCAGGAGAAATGATACCTATCCCCTCTACACCTAATACATAAACGCATTTTACAAACAGTACTCATACATATTTTGGTGTTGGCAGACTGACAACTATATTATATGATAAACGTGATGACTTTAACTTTGCATTTGTCAACTTTCCTCTTTTGTGAGTAATGCTACCATTATCACCTGCATATGGTGTGTATTCTCTCAGTTGATTCGATACGCAGGGCATGCCATGCGTATGAATGATTTTTAAGCGAGGCCTACTTACTAACCAAAAAGTGATGTTGCAGGGTTATAACGAATTCTCGGTTTAAAAGTCATCATTTCGCAAATTCTACGGTCGCTATTATTTGACCTTGTATGTATTACAAATTATCACTAAATCATATGTTAACTGATTTGTTTCATGCCCTTTGTTAGACTTGTTTTCATACTAGATTTGACGACGGACTTACTTTGTTTCGACTACTGGCTCAAGGCGGGTTTGACCGGTCAGCAGAGGATGCTTACTCCATGGAACCTGATCCTGCCTTCGCTTTGTCGAAGGTCCGTGTTGCCCTACACTCGATTTTGTATGTGGTTTTTTTTTACTATGATTACGGTTGATACTTTGTTACTTCGCCGTTTCATATATACCGCTCATTTGGTTCCGTTTTATTAAGTGAAGATGCAACAACTTCGTTTTACCTTAATTGACCTGTTGTATATAGAAGTAACATCTATTTGATCACCCGGAAATCCAGGATGTACTGTATTCTCGTAAAAAATTATCTTATACAGTACCAATTTTGATTCTGACAATTGATGGCTATCCAGTAATGCTCTTACCGAGATGTTGGAAATCCAAAACATGCAATTGAATAAAAACTGATTCTGTTTTATTAGGTCAGAAAAAAATTCTTCAGTGTGCCTTCAATTTGACTGAAACGTATAGAGCAATGGCTAATATGATCAATATAGGTTCAGTAGATACTGGATTCTCGTACAATATTCACCTAAATCTTCAACGGCAATAGTATTAACGTTTTATTTGGTCCATTTTGTGTTGACTCCCATCCCTTCTGCCACACATTTGAACGCATATACATACATATGTACCCCGTAATTGCGAATTTAAACGCATTTTTAGTGCGTTTTCATAGATTTAGTTAAGATTGACGATTTTCCAAATCTTGGTTTGTGAGACAAAACATTACGCAAACTTGCTATATCGATCACCTAAGCAATTAAAAGTTAAAAGTATCACTAGTTACATAGGTTATGAAATCTAAAAATATATAATGTTCTAAATATCAACGGTAAATTGTAATGCGAGTATTCAGCAACATTATAGAAAAAGATGTGTTCTTAAAATGATAGTATCGCTCATTTTGTCAGCAATTTGTAAAAGAATCAAAATGGGTCCAAATGTCTCATACATTTCATTTTCTGTTAAGAATAACTTTTATTTTTTGCAGTTATCGGTATTTATCTCCAAATCCAAAGCGATTGTGATTTTTACATTATATCTCATTCTGAAAAAAAATTCCTTTATTATAAAAGTTCGTTATTACTGTAACAAATCAAGAAGCATACAGTAATTCCTAAGTTGCAATATATAATTCATATATCTTTTTTTTATTATACTGTTCGTTATCTTTGCCTTTACATTGGAAAGGAATAAGATGGTTTGTAGTGAGAGAAGAATTTCACCAAAAAATGAGCACTATTATTCCTTTCAAAATTAAGTGATCTTGAAAAGTGCAAATATTGATGAAATTCCTACAAAATGTTCTTACATCCATGAGAAAAAGGTGCTGATGACAATTGTCATTGAACAGATAAATTTAGTCATAACATGACGACTTTTGCATCATTGTATCTACACTTTCCTTCGCGGTGTTAAGTTATGGAAGACGTTTGAAAAATAATTGATATTTGATTAATAGACATTTTTACATATCAGTCAATAATCGTCAGTGATGATAGATAGCAGTTGGTGTATACTGTAAAATTTCATATCGCATTTTTAAGGNACGACTTTTGCATCATTGTTTCTACACTTTCCTTCGCGGTGTTTAGTTATGGAAGACGTTTGAAAAATTAATTGATATTTGATTAATGGACGTTTTTACATATGAGTCAATAATCGTCAGTGATGATAGATTGCAGATTGTGTATACTGTGAAATTTCATATCGCATTTCTAAGGATGACAGTAGGGGAATCTATTATTCCAAAATATCCTTGATTCAACTTGCGAGTTAAGTTCCATTCATTATTCATTTTAATCATGCGCAAAGCCAAACAAACGAAATCTTGCTTGGAACAGCGCACAGAGTGTTTAAAAAATGTACAGATATGAAAATNAATCCTGCTTGGACCAGCGTACAGAGTATTTCAAAAAATGTACAGACCCACTGGTTGTCCAGGACGATCGGGGCTTGTCCAACTCTTGTTTTCATTCTATTTGGGACTTACGAATTATCACGTTTTTATATTGCATTTTCATATCTGTACATTTTTTGTAAGATACTCTAGTACGCTAGATCCAAGCGAAGATTTCGTTTTGTTGGCTTTGCGCATGATTAAATGAATATAATGAACTTATAGCTCGCAGTTGAATCAAGGGATATTTTGAATAATAGATCACCTATTATCCTTAAATGCCGATAGAAATTTACAGAACACAACTGCCATATCTATCATACATGACGTTATTGACTCGAATGTAAAAAGTCCTATTCAATCAAATATCAATTATTTTGTCAAACGGTCTTCCATAACTTACACCGGAAGGAAAGTTGTAGAACAATGATGCAAAAGTCCGTCATGTTAATGACGTAATTATCTGTTTCAATAAATTGTCATCAGCCACCTTTTTTCTCATGGACGAAGAATCTTTTATGGAATTCATCAATATTTCTGCACTTCTTCAAGATCGCTAATTTTAAAGGGATATAATATGCTATATTTTTTGTTGAAATTCTCTCTCACTACAAACCATCTTATTCCTTTCCAATGAAAGGCAAAATACAACGAACAGTGTAATAAAAAAGATATATGCATTATAATATTGAATTTACAGTTAAAAATCATTCAATGAATATGTATTAGTTCCCAATCTGATCTAGTTATTTACCTGCGCCGGATGCTGGCGAAATTATATCGGCCCAGACAGGAACATCACTAAGACACACCGCATGACCGCTCTTCCACCCGGCAACAGATCCGAGAACCTAATATCATGTTACATCATGTAAAGCCAACACATCCGAAATTGCCGCCAAAAAACATGTTTATCCAAATTTCACGTTTTTCCATTTTATACAATTCCATAAAGACACAACAGGAAAAAGACCACGTGGAAACCCAATAGAAACAAACACTATTATTTCAAAAAGATAAAACCACTTCCTTAAAATGCCACATAAATATTAAATTAGTTATATGGTTCAGATATTTACAGTTCTGCCCACTCTGACGTTAGGTTAAATTTAAACACTAACGCATAAATCCTTCGCAACATACTACTCCGCAAAAAGTCCACTGACTGCACGACAAATTTAATGATTGCGCGCCCTTTGTAACTTCATCTCATTTGGGAAGGGTTTCAAGGGAGCGTAAATAATCCGACTTTTATCGCTTTTTCAAATTAACAAATTTCTACAGAGACATTATGTTTGCGTCAACCTTCAATCTCATTTGCACAGGATTCTCAATGAGCGTAAAATCCCACTCTGTCGTTTCTTTTCAAATTAATAAACTTCTTACAGAGACATCTTATTGTGCGTTAACTATCATCTCATTGGTGGGACAAGCGATTCTCAATGACGTAACAAATCCACTTTATCGTTCTTTCAAATTAAATACAAAATTATGTGTCGTTCAACTTCATCTTCAATTTGGACAAGGATGCTCAATGAGAGGAAGGAATCCAATTTTACTTGTTTCTTTTTTTTGTTTTTTTTTTCTTACAAATTAACCAAATTCACATAACAACAAAATAGAATGTTAAATACAAATATAAGTTCCCGTATTTTGATGTAAATGTAAAAAATTTTCCCGTTATATTTACCAGCCGTATTAATGACGTAACCATGAGAATTTTATCAAAGCGCTAAACAATTCATTGGCAGCTTTTCATATCACTTTCAAAATAGCTGACTGTATTGTGTAACCTAGCAATGATTCATATACTCCTGAAGAATTGTTATAGAAACTAGTCGTAAGTAGTTCTCAATCGGCCTTCAAATTATTTTTTTAATACTACTACTTGTGGATTTTATTTAATACCATTGTTGTTATATAATATATACTATATATATTTATATATATATATAATAATATATATTTAATATATATTATATATATATCATATATTATCATATATATATATATATATCGAATATAAAATGGCGATAACAAAGTAATTGATGAAACGTAATCATAGCAATCCAAAAAACACGCATACAAAAATCGAGTGTAGGCAACACGGACCTTCGACGAAAGCGAAGGCAGGATCAGGTGCCATGGAAGAGTAAGCAAATCCTCTGCTGACACATTATCATAATTGAATTTTTTTATTATTTAATTATTATTTTTTTAAAACAACACCATGCTTTAGAGTAATGTAAATACCAGATAGGGTAAAGTATAACATCGTGTTAAACTAATCATAATCCAACATGTACAAAAAAATCCGAGGTATTGCTCACCAATCAATCCTTAAAAAAAAAAATATAAATGAACAAAAAAAAAAACTTGGGCAACCAACACGGAACCTACCGACAAAGCGAAAGTAGGATCAGCTAGAGGAGTAAGCATCCCTCTGCTGACCGGTCACACCCGCCGTGACCCGTAGTCGAAATAAAGTAACGATTACCTAGTCAAATCTATACAGCAAAATGACCAGTCTAACAAATGTATGAAAACAAATCATTCAACATATGAACTTAGTTGCATACTGTGTAATCGCGAAACGAGTCATTTATAGACCGTAGAATTTTGCGAAATGATGACTTTGACGAGATCGTTATAAGACCCTGCAACTTCAACTTTTTTGTTAGTAATTGGCCTCGCTTTCAATATAACCCAAAAAACATATACAACATCAGAGTTATTCGGCAACACGTGACCTCCGACAAAGCGAAGTTACGATCAGGTGCCATGGAGGAGTTAGCATCCTCTGCTGACCAGGTCACATCCGCCGAGCCGTTAGAATCGAATTGTCAATTGAAGCGACTCATTAAAACATGAGAGAATCAGACGCTATGTACACATTTCGTAACAAGATAACGGGAATGTTTTGGCTTCCAAAGACGGTTCGCTCCGAGCGATCACATCTATTGATGTAATTTTAACATCCCATGCATTTATTCAACACCCAATATATTATAAACGGCTTGTAGTGGCATCTCATAATTAAAGAGTCTCCATTAGTCTCCAAATTAAAATAAATCCAGCAGATGTATTACCGATTTGAGTACAGTACCTTATGGCGGTAGTTTACTTCAAATCACCGTTAATAGATTTTTGTGAATCCGTTTATTGTGCTTCATTACGTTTTACATCATAAACTAGTTTTTAAAAATCTATTTAAATTCGGTATGAATATCACAAAGGACCAAAATTAATATCAAATCAATTATCAGACAAACATTGCTAGCAAAACATTTGGGGCTAACGTTTTCGGACGCGAAACGTCATTTCAGAGCGAATCGTTTTGGAGCGAAACGTTCCCGTACTCGTACGAAGGAGATGTTGGAGAAATTAGGAACTGCATGAAGTTCCCTTGCAGTTCTGCTTCATACTCTTAAATAATTCCAATCTAGGTCGCGCTAAATGATATATGGTGGCTTACTTGAAGGCACTGATTGTTAAGAATGTTTCGGCTGGGACCGGGTCAGAGAGGATGCTTTACTCCTCCATGGCACCTATCCTGCCTTGCGCTTATCGTCGAGGTCCCGTGTTGCCCTACACCGATTGTATGATGTTTTTTGGTCTATGAAATTACGTTCATACTTTGTTACTTCGCCATTTATATAACTTGTCAAAGTTAATAGCTGCGTTTTGTTTACAAAACTTCTCGGAATGTCAGGATATGTAGCGTCAAAATCATGCCCAATGAAATCACTTTGACTTTTGTTTATAATTTACACGCTGGATTATAACTGACGTGGTGGCGTAATAGTGGTATTAATTATTTTTTAAAAAATTATAAAATTTAAAATTCGTTGGAACTCGGCTGTGCCATTTTTTCTGGACGCTGACATACAAGGTGTCACTTTTCGAAGAAATGAGTGTCATAGAGAGGTGTAGTGTAACAAAAACAGAGTGTTCTTATTGTGATTGTTTATTCGAAATCACGGGGAATAGTGTCTTTTTTTAATCTCGCACTCCGTTGGCTTGTGAGATCTTGTTAGGCCGGATCCAAACCGATCTATTTGGGTAATCCAACGAAATAGTGAAAACTCATTCGTGCTGACAAATTCTTAGTTCAACGTTTGACACGATGTTACTTCACCATATGTAATGCTTCAGTTCTGTATCAATTAAATTTAGTTTAATGAAGATTTGTTTTTTAGAGTTGATAAAAAAAAGTCAGTACGCAACTGATAATCACACTTAGGGTATATTCCTTTACTAAGAAAGTCGAGACCGATTTTATTGGATTCTGTTGATGCCCACAGGTACGCGAAGAGTGGTCATCGTTCTTATTCCCATCATGTTTAATATTCACCACTTCCAGTTTACACTCTTTATTATAAATAAAACATGAACATAATAAACATTGATTTACCAATCAATATAAATATTGAATTACAAATATTCTTTTACAATTAAAATAAAATTTACTGAAAATTCTGTAAAAATAAATATATAGTACCAATTTTTATGCACCAGATGCCGCATTTCGACAAAATTATGTCTTCAGTCGATGCTCAAACCGAAATGATTGGAAATTCGAAACATGGAAAGGTCACTTTATAAAAGTGAAAATGTGTGCCAATTTACCGTATATGGATTTATACTTAGAACACATTACACTGTTTATATTTTTTCACAGTGATATGGAGCAACTTCGGTAATATGGAACCACCCCCATACAGGCAGGGCCGTACCTCCAAAACCAAGTAATTTGCAATCAGACCTTCAATTGTTTACTTTGATATGGCTACTTGTCAGATGGATAAACCGTCATTAATGACAATAGTGGATACATTTGAACCGTTCAAAGATTGCTTTCTAGTATGAACGTTTTTATTTCATGAATAAACATAGTTATATTGTATAAATGAATTTAATTACATCATTAGTGTACTTCTCATTATGTAAATCTAACCATGTTCAAACTGCCATAAACGTATAAAACGTTAATCCTTACCATATACAACACACAAGTTTTTTTCACAGTATATTTTATTTAGCGTAGTCAGATGTCTTGACATATTGTTCCACGCGTTTGTACTTATTAATCGGAATAATGCATTATATACAATTTTATAATGATATATATTGTAAAGTGTTGATATTTTAGAAAAAAAAATTCAAACTGTTATTGATTTTGTTTCAGCGTTTGAGAATAATACCACAATTAGTTGACCTCGTTAATGTATGATTGCTCCATCAATGAACGTTTTGCCTTCTGAATTGAAAGTAGGCCTTTCAATCAATTAGCTCGGAGTTGCATATCAAATTTCTGTTATGCAATATTTTTTTCATGTGATAGGAAAACTCATAAACCAAGGACTAAGAATGTATTTTTCATAGGAGAGAAATAAAAAGGAAGAAACAAAATACTAGTGGATAAGTAGCAGCATTTGGTAGAAGAATTCCTTTGTTATATGCTTGCTTCCTTAGTAGCTTAGAAGAACGAATAAACTGTTCAGGAGTTTTGTTTTTAATCTACATTTATTATTTTTAAATTTCAACACCAAATTCATTAACACATAGTGTATTATACCTACATACAATTAAATATAACACGTTTATACATATTAAATACAATGTAACACACTTTATTATCATACACACTGCAAATTATGAATGTTGATAAGTAGATTGAATAATTGTATTTAATGAATTAATTATATTTTATCATGGATTTACATTAATTATAAAGATAAGGCAAACAATGTATATATCTAATTATAGATGCAAAAAAAAAATTATCAGGAATCTATATCGTAAACAATAGTTACAATATAAAATGGCGAAGTAACAAGTATTGAAACGTAACATAGTCCAAAAAACACATACAACGATGTAGGGCAACACGACCTTCGACGAAAGCGAAGGCAGGTCAGTTCGCCATGGAGGAGTAAGCATTTCCTCTGCTACCGGTCACACCCGCGTGAGCCTTTTAGTCGAAATAGTAACGGGATTACCTGTAGTCGAAATCTAGTAGGAATTGACCCAGTCTAACAAAGGGTATGAAACAAATCAGTTCAACATATGACTTAGTGATAATTTGTAATCGCAAACAAGGTCATTTATTAGGACCGTAGAGATTTGCGAAATTTGATGACTTTAACGAGATTTGATTATACCCTGCAACATCACTTTTTTGTTAGTACAGTTTGGCCTCGCTTTAAAAAGTCACGCATACGCATAGCAGCTCTTGCGTATCGAATCAAACTGGGAGATATACATACCATAAGCAGGTGATAGGGTATTACTACATTAGAAGAAAAGGAAAGTTTGACGATTGCAAAGTTAACAGTCATCACGCTTCATATAATGTAGTTGTCAGTCTGCCTTAGAGTCAATGTTAAGTTAAATATCCAAATATGAACAGATAATGTACGATTACTGTGGTGTCCTTTATGTCGAGTTTCTACTTGGTTTGACTTCGAGTTATACATATTAATACATCAACATCAACTTACTGAATACCTC
>CAJDSM010022290.1:6113-28158 GCA_903981925.1 Ostrea lurida
GTTAAGGTGGCAGCACATTTGCCAGTTTCTGCCGACCAGATTTTTAACTGCATGTCCGCTCCTCCGCTGAGAACTACAATCCCTGACGGGAAAAATCGGCATGTGTAGACGTCGCCATAGTGACCAACAAAGTCTCTCTGTATCAATAGTAGAAAACAAAAATAACAGGAAATTGTGTCCTACTGAATGGGTCTTATTTTATATACCAGAACATTGACATTTAATGTATCAAAATATTATTCCATTCTGAACATGAAGAAATTTTTGCAGAAAATACAAGTTCCAATCAATAAATGTGTTTCACATTGTATTTTGACAGAATTTTTCACCGTATTAAGAACAAGGATTAGAGTAGAGTGTCCAGAGTCCTTGGATCGGGATCACTGTTAATTTTTATCTTAAGAAAATTAAAGTTGAACAGGAAGGGGTAAATAAAACCAGACCATACTTAGAATTTCGAAACCTGGGTCCCCGTACTCTTTAGTCGGATTACTCTACAGCTACGCATTGCAGACCACAAATTATTGAAATTGGTTCTGATCACTACATTCCTCCCCTTTAAATATCTTCACAACATTAAACGACATCACCCAGGATAGACAGGCATTTTTCACGCTGCCAGTACCAGGGCTGGTCTAACAGCACAAAATTCTAACAGAAACTTCAAGGGAGAAATGCAATGGACCAGATTAGGATTCGCAAACTCAGGTCCCTGTGCACTCAATCAAAGTGCTAAATTGAGCTATCCAGGCCAAGGGTGATTAAACCCATCTGGACCGCCACAAAGGCCATTTGGACATCATAGAGTCAAAGTCCATGCTAACAGAAAACATTGCCTGATTTATTATTTGAAATTGTATTAAATGATTTACCATTTCACAAATTTGCGCAGTGAAAACAAAACGGAGTTACGTACCTGACTCCCCAGTTGATCGGTCTGCCATAATCGTAACTTTCCTCGCTGTCCGACGGACACGCCCAGTCCTCCATTTTCTGTGACATCTAAACAAACCACCTGAACACATTACACAAGACGCACATCATATATAAATTTAACATTATCATATAAATCTATTTATATAATAGACACTATTCTTATTACTAAGCTAGAAACTGTGAGTAGAGCGACTAAGCGACACCACCCCTGTAGGAATGTGGGCACTGGACTATAGCTTTTACAAACTGAATTTGTCATTCCTCCGAGAGAAGTTTGTCGCTAAATATCTCAAAGGCAATTTTTTACTTGTTCTCGCAAAAAAAGTCCAGAAAAGTGTTTTGACCTACGTAAAAAGTTCATGGTGCGTCTAATCCAACTAAATGCAAATCACTCCTAAACTCGTCCTTGAGTGAGAACAATGGACCCAAATTTCAAGTGTCTGTACATGCGTCTGTTACAGATAAAAAGCTGGACCGCCATGAACAGATGCTCTAACAGCACCGCAACATAATACGTACCGTCTGACAGAACAGGCATATAAAAAACAGCTGCTGACGGAGAAAACTAAAATTAGTAACGGTATCCCATAGTGGTTATCACTAATTAACACTGTTCATTGACTTTGCACTGGTATTTTCACAGTGATTGATGTATAAAACAACATTCACTACTGATTGGATTTGAATGTAGTGTTTCTATATAAACATTGTGAATTATATTGAACTGTTAGTGTTTTTTATATTAAACATGAATGGATTTGAATGCAGTGTTTCTATATAACTTGTGAATAAATTTGAATGTAGTGTTTTTATATTAAACACTGAATGGATTGAAATGCAGTGTTTTCTATATAAACACTTACAGTTTTTCTTTTCACTGTGGATGTATTTGAATGATCGCGTTAATATTTAACACTGATGGATTTTGAATGTAGTGTTTCTATATAAACATTTGTGTATTAATTTGAATGTAGTGTTTTCTATATAAACACTGAATGGATTTGAATGTTAGTGTTTTCTATATAAACACTTACATTTTTCTTTCACTGTGGATTGGATTTGAATGTACGTTTATATATAAACACTGAATGGATCTTGAATTAGTGTTTTCTATATAAAACATTGTGAATTAATTTGAATGTAGTGTTTTTATATAACACTGAATGGATTGATGTTAGTGTTTCTTATATAAACACTTTTACAGTTTTCTTTAAACAAAGATAGAGATAGAAGAATAATATAGAAATGGTAGCGTTTATTATATAAACACTGATGGATTTGATGTAGTGTTTTCTATATAAACACTGAATGGATTTGGATGTTTAGTGCTTTCTATAAACCACTTACACTTTTTCTTTTCACTGTGGATGGATTTGAATGTAGTGTTTTCTATATAAACACTTACAGTTTTTCTTTCCACTGTGGATGGATTTGAATGTAGCGTTTGGAGCCACAAACTTCCTGGTCAGATTACTGGAGTTGTCTGTGAACGATATCGTGATGGACCTCTGAAAAAGAAAAACAACAAACATTGAAGGAATACTAGTATGTCAATTACTTGACTGTATACATAATTACATAACATTTGAATTCAAGTCTTATTGAGCATTAAACCATCATTAATTGTACTGTAATTTTTCTACACCCTATATAGGCCCAATTACAGGCCCCTTCTTCTCTAAAATTAAGTTTGAACTAATACTGATTTTTCCCCCAATTAAGGTTGTCTTTCTTCCCCCAACTTGTATTGTTCTTAGGGAATGAATGCACATTTTATTTGTCTCGTATGATATAAAGTCATTGGGGGCAGTTTACGCATTATAAACCGCAAGTTCTACAACTTCTATTGTTGTTTCTCGTCGGCTCGGATTTTGGCGTGAAATGGTCATTATGTGGGAGGAAACCAGAGTATCCGGAGAAAACCTGAGCAGGCAACCCTCTCACATACAGCCACTGTCGATCACGGTGATCAAATTTGTGTCGCAGCAGTGAGAAGTAAGCGTGTTAACCACTACCCTACCCACACACCTTTTTGTCCTGATGAATTTCAGACATTATAACCAATTTGGCGATGAATTGGATTTCTGCCACCTTCATGGGAATCTTGCAAATATCAGAGTTATCTTTCTTTTGTTTCCAATACTTGATGTAAAAATATCTTGCAAAAAATTATTTTCAAATTTTTTTTAAGCATAATTAAGCAGTTTTATCAATGATAAGGCTTCATTTTAAACAATTCGGGTAAAAAACACATACCGTATAAGTAGAAATTTTAGCGAGGATTTAATTTTGGCATTATTAGCAAGGACTTTGAGATCGCTAAAATTAGATATTGCTAACAATTCATTCCAAATAATTGGTATAGGGCTTTTCAAAGTAAATAGATTATAAAAATCGCTAAAATTATTTTACCGCTAAAAATAAAATACCACTTTTTATGGATAAAACGCTAATTAAAACTTGCGTCTCGCTAAAAATTCTACAATCGTTATAGAAGACAGTGTGCTTCATTAAATTATTTAAAGTCTTGTGTGTATCGGCATCTAATGCACTGCGGTGCTGTTTCCCAGCATGCAGTGCTGTTTCCTGCAGTGCTGTTTCCCAGCATGCAGTGCTGTTTCCCAGCACGTGAGCAGTAATTATATGAATCAGAGTTGACAAGGATCACAGCCTTTACAGTCACTGTCCTCCTTTCTATGGACTTCTTCAATGAAAAAGTAAACTGACTTAAGGTTTTCTGTTGTGTACATTTTGGATGGTTTCAATGAAACAAGAATACGGTTTGTATTCCTGAAATAATTTCCTAATGCTTATCCAATACAGGGATTACTAAGAACCTCCAGTCCAGATATGTCAGGTTCGGTGACCACATGTACCAGTGGCAGTTGTTTGAAACAAACTATTGTACTAGAAACACCATGGAAAATGACAATAGGGAATTTGACATTTGATCAAGAATCTTGATCAATAGAAAAAACGTCTTAGAAAAGCTCAGCTTTATAATGAAAATGGCATTAAATTGAGAAGTGATATAAGCTATATACGATGTGAGCATTGTAGAGATCCAGACTACCTGGTACTTACCTTCGTGACCTCCTGTACGGTGAAGCCGTCACTTCCTGTAACGTACGGAACTCCGTCGCTGGACAATCCTTGGTTGTGTAAACTTCCGTGAATGGCTGGCTGGGCTGTGTAATAGAGAGAGAATATTACAAGATATCAGGATATCTCTACAAGGTATTGTCATACAGACAGAACTAATTACAAGATATCAGGAATATTCTACAAGGTTGTCAAATGAGAGACAGACTCTATTATAAGATATCAGGATATTCTCTACAAAGTTGTCATAGAGACAGACCATTACAAGATATCAGGCACACTCTCACAGGTTGTCATACAGACAGAAACTAATTACAAGATATCAGGATATCTCTACAAGGCTGGCTGTTCATACAGACAGGACTAATTAAGAGTATCAAGGATATCTCTACAATGGTTGTCATAGAGACCAGACTATTATACAAGATATCAGGATATCTCTACAAGGTTTGTCAATAGAGAACAGAACTATTTACAGATATCAGGATATCTCTACAAAGGTTTGTCAATAGAGACAGACTATTGGCAAGATATCAAGGATATCTCTACAAAGTTGTCATACGAGACATACTATTGCAAGATATCAGTGATATCTCTACAAGGCTGGCTGTCATCACATGAACAGACTGCTATGTAGGATTATTCAGGGAATCTAGAACGTGGTAGAGAACTTGGTAGAGAACTGCTTGGACTGTAACAACTAGACACACAGAATATTGCAGAAGACGAATGTCTCTCAAGGCTGAAGTTTCTCTAACCCCTTTTATCCATATATTGCAAAACTTTCAACAGACCTGAGATACGAAATACCAACCACATTTTAATGATGTATATACAGGCGCTATAGATGTATTTAAGAAGACTTCTTTAAGTTCTTTACCTCAGTTTGCTACGAAAACCCCAGAACTTTTTACTTCATTTTCTCTGAAAGTGATTTCATCATCAGTTTATCAGAAAGTGACAATTTTTGTTTGGAGATACATGTATCTTAATTATAAAATGATATATATACATATATTACCCTAGTTCTTGTTTTAAAGTTTCAGTTGGAATTTTCTTTTCTTTTTTTTAAAGTAAATCCCACCATAGAATTCTCACTCCCTTTCTCTTACCTTTCTTTGTAAATAATGTCCATTTTATTTTCTGTGAAAACAAGGAGTTATTCATAATTTCCTGTACAAGTTCGTTTCTGCCCAAGCTTTGTACAGATATGTGGAAATGTTACAGCATTACATGCGGTTCAATTTGATATTATTTTCAGGTCACACTTGATATGAATCCTTGGAAATTTACCTAAGTCAAACCATGAATGATTTTCTCTGTGTAAATCCAACTGACACCATTCAATTCCACTCTAAAATAGAATGATAATTCTGCTGCTATTTCAAATAAACATTATGAAGTAAAACAACTAACACTAACAGTGGAACAGTTGCATTATTTGAAATAACAAGATTAACATCTGTTTAGTGTGGATTTGAATGGAGTCAAATGGATTTACACTTGTATAATAATGAAGAGAAAGTCATTCTGGATTGAATTTACATTCAATTTGTAATACAGTAACAAATAACATATTATAATATTTCATAACAATTCTATTAAAATATACCTAAATAAAACCAAACCAAAGCATGCTGTTTGCTTTCAACAGACTTAAACAGAAACCAGGGGTAAGAAAGACCAATAATAAATAATCCCTCATTTCCACAGATATTGAATTATTGGGCCTATGTGTATGATTTTTAACTTGCTGCAATATACACAAAAACTGACTTTACTTTTTTTTTTCTTCCAATCGAAAATATCGAGCTATACTACTTGAACTGTCTCAGTGAAATAATGTTGCGATATATATGTACTTCAAGATTTTGTGTAGCTCTACAACAAGATAGAATTGTTACGCCAAGCAAATTCAATTTCAAATTGTCACGATATGTACAACTGTATGCCCAATTGTAATGGAGAAATGTGATGTACCCCAAGTTATAGACTGATAGAGAATTATCTGTATAGTTAAACAAACATTTTTTTTCTGTAAAATTCCACGAAAATAGGAGAATACTGACTTTTAAAACTTCATCCCAATCCGACTGCAAAATGATTCTGCTCTCCATCATGTTTATTGTAGTTTAATATAAAGAGCTTCCCGAGCCCGATGATATGATACGCCGTTATTAAACAATAAATTGATTAATTTTAGACATTACAAGATATCTTATGAAAGTTATAAGATATCTCATAAATTGTAAGAGGTAATCTATATTGTTTATACGATATCTTATAAGAAATTATATCCTACATTGTTTTCATTAAATCCGATCCTATACCAGAGACGACTCGTTTTCGATAAAAAGATATCTCATTTAAAATTGCAAGATATTTTTATATTTTATGAGATATCTTTATAAATTTAATAAATATCTTATCAAAAAAAGTTTTTAAGATATCTCACAAACTTTTTACTTCTGAAATCTATGCCTATTATAAGTAGATCTTCTAAAGTTTATCTAATAGGATTATTCATGAGATAGATGATATCCCATGATATTATTAAGTTTATGAGATACCGTGCAACAAATAAATTAGATTTTAGATATCTTACAACTTTAAAAAGACAACTTAAAAAAAAAATTATACGATATCTTATTAAACATATAAGACATATTATACATGTAATAAAATATTTTCAATTAAAATGTATATATATAGGATATTTCATAATAATATCAGATATTTCATACACTCTATAAGATAAGATATAAAAATTATAAGAATGCTTTACAAAACACATATCATATACCTTTTATTCTATCTACAAGATATTTCTTCTATTCTTTTATTAATATTTCCACATTTTAAAGTTCATAAGTTGGAATCTTGAATCGTAAACTTTAAATTATTATGAGCTCATAATTTAATATAAAATATCGTTAAAGAGGGATACATAATAAGATATAGTATGTCATATCTACAGTATGTATGTAATATACATTTCAGATGTCCATGATGTAAGAAGAAGAAATCGGAAATCACTACTTGTTCATTTTGGTTGCAATACGATATTGACTGTCGTAATTAACGGGATGAATGTTTTTGTAGAATTTGTTATTCAGGCCGTAACACAACAGGACAAGTACAGTAGAATTATTTTTTTTTATTTCATATATTAAAAGTACAATTTGCGTGGCGCATAATATTTTACTATGAGGATCTACTATTGTTTTAAATGAATCTGTTCGGACATTCCGTGCATGCATCCTTCGCGTCGACTGATGCATTACGTATATAATAATATTATATATATATAATATATATATAATATATATATATTATATATTATACTAATATAGTAATAATATATATATATATATATATATATATTAAATTTATTAATGTTTCATTGGACAATATCAATTAATAACTTCTTCAACTAGGATGGGTCAATTACATAAAAAGTAATTAATTAAATTACAATTACTTTGCCAACTCTTCAATTAAATTACAATTCGATGATATTACAAAATGTAATTAATCAAATTACAATTACTTTTGATAAAGTAATTAATTAAATTACGAATTAACAGTTTGTCATTTTTCAAAATATTATCAACAAACATTTATACAGGTTAGTATTGACATATATAAGTAATAAAGTAGATGTTTCCCAATGAATATCTGTCCATTGCATTTTATCATTATAAGATTTTCAAACGTTAAGTCATTCATCCTGCAGCGATCAGGCCGGGTGTGAATCTTTCCTGCAACATGAAAGTCTTTTGACTGGATCAGATGTTGCAGGTGTTGACAAGTGCTTCCCTGTTAATTGAAAAAAATGAACATGATAGGAATTTTTGATTCTGCCGATTTCTACAAATGGTGCTTTCACCAAAATAAGAATTAAAATAAAGCATATATATAACATGTATTCCTGAAAGGTTTAAAATATATTTAGTTCTAATCACATTAATTAGATCTAGTTTATAATGCAAAATATATTTTTTTGATTAATTGATAAGTAAAGTATAAACTAAGAGAAACATGGTACCGTAGAAGGGAAATTTATAAGATTTAATTCTTCGTTAAGATTTTTTTTGGTATGATTTGTCTTAGTATGATGCAATTGGAGAGTAATTGAAAGTATTTACATGCTATTGTGCAATGTAATTAATTAAATTTCACAATCATTGTAATTGAAAAAACCTTCAATTACAAATTACTTCCATTTACTTAAAAACATGAAATTAATTCACTCAAATTGCAATACTTTCTTTTCTCAATTACCCCATCCCTATCCTTACCATCTGGAAATTCGGGGGGGGGGGGGGGGATAGATTTTGGCTGTCATATAGATCGAATATTGATATATTTTTTTTTAAATATTTAAATTCAATATCGGTGTATATTTGAAAATTTCAGAAAGTGTATTTTGTATATTAACCATTTAAACTACTAGAACTTTACTTTGTGAATGTACCCCGTCAGTAGCATGTCACCTCCGGATTACTATATACACTGATAGAATTAAATCCCCCACCCGAGTAAACACACCGGTATATAGACTGCTAACAATTGTTTATTAAATAACCAATACCTCATGGTAAATAACAACGCATCGTTTTACAATTCTGTCAATGAACAAAGTTCTATATCGGAAAGTGAATTTGGGGAAGGTAAAAAAAAATCGAAGGTCTCAGTTTGTTTAAGCATATCATGAGCAAATAAATCTATCCGTGTTTGAGAATTGCTTTGGTGAAAGTGAAAGGGGCAGGCGGTTGTGTGGCGTCCCCGGATACCGAGAAATGCGGTCTACATGTCGTCATATACGGTGCATATATTATTATTTCGGGGAGAAAATGATTTTTACCCTGCCATGAGTACATTGTGAGTGATCCAGCCTTTAGATGTAGGTTTGTGTCGCACTTTCAATTAATTTGGATTTGCATGGTTCATTTAATTATACATGCAGTTCTGATACGAACAACGAGGGAAAATAAGATTAGGACGCTGTGTCAACGATTAACTTTATTTTTATACGTGTCGCTCTATGGACTTTGGAATAACGATTCGTGAACCTTTCTGCGGTATATATATACTTAGTGTATAACGTCTAAATCCGGACCCGACTGCCTGCCAGGATATCAGTTTCTGGATAAACTTTTGTTAATCTAACAAATTAAATAATCCGTTTAAAGTTGTAAGATTAATTAAACACAGCGCCGAGGTTTCTATTTATGGTGCTTTACCGGGGCAGTTGCGTTTATTGCGAGGTTTCCATTGTAACGCAATGGCCTCCTCTCCTTCCACAGACCGCCAGTCGCCCGCTGGAGTCGCGGGGAGGAGGGCGTATATTCCATCCTGGCTGTTTCATTTACCTCCCACACGAGAACAGCGAATGATGGATAAGATTATCCCGACTCCCCAGGAAAGAAAGGCGTTGAGGGAACAGGCACGCGCTCTGCAGCGCCGAGATTCACCAAAAGAGAATTTGATCAAGTCGATCGAGGACTTTGGAAACAGTAAGGCGATCAAAGCGAGGCCGGGCTACACTATCTTATCTCTAGACACCAACCGGACTTCGTTTGAACATGAGGAGAAGGAGCAAGAATACCAAGATCTCAGAAAACTATTATTCGATCCGAAACTGAAATCAAAGTCTGATTTGGATTCACAGACAATTGGATCAAAATCCACCGGAAATCGACGAAAAACCCGCGGGAAATCTTCAACGACAGTTTCAACGACAGTAACGGCAACGACACGAGACTCCAGAAATGGTGGAGGCACTCAGAGTATGTCTGTCAAAGACTTTATCCAGACCAATGGCATCGGACTAGATCATTTCCAGAAACATTTAACGTGTGTTAAGAAATTAGCCAAGCGTTACCGGAAGACCAGGCGAACACATGCCATTCCGGGGATCACCGTGCAAGTGTTCGATTGAGTGTCACGTGAACGATAATCACACCACAAAATTACTGCGCAATTTGTAATATGTTGAGAACGATTACTGACGTGTGTGACTACCGTGTTTATGTCTGGGTACACAAAGTACTCTAATACTTAAAACGGTGCACTTGTTTAACTGAGTGTATTGTTAGATATCTGGTGTGAAGTGCTATGTGTATAAATTATTGTGTTATATAGATTGATAAAGAACTGTTAAATGGTCCAAATTGGTTTTATGCTGCGTGTACCTGCTCATCTCGTACTGCTCTCTCTCATCTCTCGCTACTCTCTTCACTCTCTCATCTCTCTCTTCTCTCTTCTCTCTCTTCTCCTTCTCTCTCTCTCTCTCCTCTCTCCTCCGTTCTCTCTCCTCTCTCTCTCTCTCTCTCTCTCTCTCTCTCTCTTCTTCCTCTCTCTCTCTCTCTTCTTCTCTCTCCTCTCCTCCTCTACCCTCTTTCTCTCTCTCTGTATGTTGTGTTGTTTTTAAATATGATGTATTATACCTACTGAATTTAATGTTTTTCATAAACATGCAATGTTAATAAAAAGAGTAACTGTTGTTAGATTTGTTATAGAATAACCACGACACAGTTACGTAATCTCACATTTGTTATCTTACGCGGACTTAGCTGCAGAACTGTAGCATTATGGTTTTATATTTTTGTCTGACCATAACGCAAACAAAAATATAAAACCATATTGCTACAGTTCTGCAGCTAACGCGGATTTACATTATTTTGTATAATTATCTTGATTTATCTCGCATATATACTGGCAAATATATTAAACAGTGATCAATCGGATACGTTCCAAACAGAATACAAAACAAGAGTAGGCTAAACACGGACCCCTGGACATACCAGAGGTGAGATCAGGTGCCTACGGTGAGTAAGCATCCCCTGTTGACCGGTCACACCCGCCGTGAACGGAGTAATCCGTTGTCAAAATCAGTGTATAAAGAACGGCTTAATTAACAATTCCTATGAAAACATCAGCCATGCAGCATGTAACCCATTGGCAGATTGTTTGATCAAACAAAATCGTTATTATAATATCGACCATGGAATTTGTGAAATGCTGACTTCAAATGTGACTCAGCAACAACTTGTTTGTAGATAGCCTGTCTCGATTCAAAAACTAATCATACGCAGAACAAGCTCTTGCGTATCGAATAAGTTGAGAAATATACACACAATATGCAGGTGACAAAGGAATGTTGCTAAATAGATATAATTATATGAAGTTGACGATAGAGAAACTGAAAATGTCCAGATTGTCTTAAAGTTATGTCATTAGTTTGCCCTGTCGAATATATATGAGAATGAAAATGATGGGTTTTTTTTTAAAATCATTAATAGACAAAACGTTGTTGATATATCTACATGTCGAATTAAAGTTATTTTATATAATTTATGTTAATATCTGACATTCATCTCTCTATATCATGCTTTCTCTTCACCATCAAGGACATGCATGGAGAGTAAGGTCTAGCTGTTCAACAGACGTCCTCTAAATTTATAGTCCATTATGACGATTTCATGAAGACTATATATAATTTGATGTCTATTGGATATGTCCAGAACTTGAGAGGGTGAGGGATAACTCCCAGTTTTTGACTTATCTAGCATTCTAAGCTCACTACAGTGCTGAAGGCTATCCATGAATAATGAAAAAGGTTTATTTAATCTGCATGTATATTTAACACTCCACCAAACACAATTAAACGTATGCAGGAAAATTATCGATTGTAATTAAAGAACCCTTAATTAGCAAATCCACGTTAATCTTCGAATAGATCTAGTCTATTAATAAATTAAAATGTTTGTCGTTCGCTATCTGGCAGTGAGACGCTGGAGATGAGAAATGTAGAAATAATATATATCATATACGGTACCAATTACATAGTATATCATATACGACCAACTTTCATGCACCACAGTATACGCGCCATTTCGACAAATATGTCTCTTTCAAGTATGCCAAAACGAAATGTTGGAAATCCTGATAACATGAAAGTAAACGCTCTGTAAAAAGTGATCGTATGTAGTGCCAAAAAGTTGGGCCAAAACTTCGAAGCATTGAGAGCGATGCCTGAGGGAGCTATAATCCTTTAATTTGCATATTGACATTTCAATTTTCACACTGCAATAAATACATATCCGTATTTCAAGCTAGTTAACATTACGAATAGCAAACTGGTCTGTGAGAACCCCTCGGGGACTAACAGGTTCCACCATGCAGAGCCTCGACCCATGGGTTACATAATATAGATCATATACTACCAATTTTTAGGTTACCAGAATGCGCATTTCATACAAATTATGTCCTTCTCATTCATGAAGCGTCAAAACCGTAATGTTGGAATATTCCGAACGATGAAAGTTAAGATGAAAGTATCTATGTCATTGCCAAAAGATTGGCGCCAAAGAACTTCAAGGATCAGAAGCGTATGTCTGAGGCGAAGATAATCCTTAATTTTGATATGAATTTCTAATTTTTACCAGTTGCAAGCTTAAATACAATATCCTTATTCAAGCTATAACTTAAGTAACATAGCACTGGGCCGTAGAGACCCTCGGGGACTAAACAGTCCACCAGCAGAGAGCCTCGACCCAGGTGATCATAAATAAAGCATATACGTACTACCAATTTTTAATGCACCAGATGCGCATTTCGACATATTATAGTCTCTTTAGTGATCTCCAAAACCGAAATGTTGAAATCCAAAGCATGAAAGTAAAACTCTGTAAAGTAGAACTCTTTTCAGTCATACCAGCATGTCTATTGTCTTGTTCTGTTATTCGTTAGTTTGTTTTCAGTGCTTTTGGAAAATTTTCCACCTCCATAACTCACGAACGTCTCAACATACATTCAACAAATGACTGCACATGCACATTCTTATCTGAAAAACCGCACTCCACTTATCCATAACCCGTGCGGACCTGGTACTTAGAGATCAGGTTCTCACTCAGTGTCCCCTGCTCCTATTGTCGTACAAGCGACTAGAGTGCATGAGGCGAGGTTTCTTCGTGCAAACCACCGAACTACTCCAGCATTCTGTCCCAATCTTCCAAGCAAGTGTGCGATGTCGCTTACTCTCACCTCCTCCTTTGGCCAGATTTAGTCGCGACTAAATTTGCCATCTAACGGACAATGCAGTTATCGCTCTTGACGAAACAAAAATCTAGCCATATCAGAATTATGACTATAATACCTTGTTCGATTACCAAATTAATCACTTATCATAGTTGACTTCAGTGTTTCATTACCCTGTTAACTTCATTTTCATACTAGATTATGACGTACGGTAACCCGTTTACTTTTGTCTCGACTACAGCTCACGGCCGGGTGTGATCCGCGTCAGCAGAATGCTTACTTCCTCCAATGGCACCCTTGATCCTGCCTTCGCTTCGTCGAAGGACCGTTTCCCTACACTCGATTTGATGTGTTTTTTTGCGATTTATAGATTACGTCTGATACTTGTTTACTTCGCCATTTTAATATCTCTAGTCTGCCTGATTCTTACAGAAACGATTCGTTACTACTGTCGGATAGACTAAGAGAACGAAGACCATTAACATGAAAAATTGCGTGTATACGTTTTTAAGATCAAATATCACAGTACGTATGCATCAAAAGCGATTGCATGAAACTCAAATCCGACATCGTATGAATCGCGCCGATAATGAGATGTCTTGGATAGTCGAAAGCCGCCTGATATTGAAATCGCCAAATCTGCCATATGGGATACTAGAACTCGGTAATCGAATCGGACAGATGATGGTCCCGGTCGCAGCAATTGGCATTGATATAAAGACGAGCACAGGCATACATGTAGCCTAAATTTTGCAGCCTTAATCACTTTTGGTGCGTCTCACGTAAGAGTAAAATGGAATCTCTCAAGAGACACTTAAAATCATTACAACAGTCTCTTTATTCTAGATTCTGAATCGTACTTATTATTCTCTTACTAAACTTCTACAAAGATATTGCACCACTCCATACACAATATTTCATGAACCGCTATTATTATAAACAATATGAGTACGGATAACAAGATATACCATACCGTACAAACTGACAGCACAAACTATATACATTCCGTTCTAATATATCTTTACTATCTACCACTGCCTAAAGTCATTAATGTCGAGCGGATAGAGTTTGCATGAATAATTTCAATAATTAGCTCTAATTTTTTAAATTGTACAACATCAAACTCCCAACGACACCCGAAGCAATACAAGTTTCTTTCTTGACTGGGTGTAAAACAAGATACATTATTTTGCTATTAAACCACTCTCTGACTTTTCCACACAATTACTACTCTAATTAATTAGATAGTAAGAGCCATGCTTGTGGATCACCTTCTCTATCTAGCTATTCCATTTACTACGTCACTATGTCTTCCAACATATCCTTGTTGTTCATTCCTCCGTCGCTCTAATTGTGCGTGTCTCCCCATCTTATTTGGCCAGACTCTATTTTAAAAATCAAACGCAAGCATATATTTGTACAACAGCAATAGCTAATATCCTCATCAAATCTACTGCCTAACAGCAGTATTAAAAAACATACAAAATAAATCAGTAAATACGTGTCCTGTGTCCTCAACCCTACATATAGAATATAGATCAAGATCCTTATCTAATTAATTAATCATCAAGTTTTTCACTAGATTAGTCCATTAAAGTATCCCCGAAAGAATTCGAAATAAAGGACAAATCAACTTAATCTGACCAACCTGCTTCATATCTTTGTATTTCTTACTTAAATACTTACTCTCCCTACATGATCAGCATCTGACAAACTTACATTACATCGATTACAACGTGGTTGACTTTGAATTTGCAATCCGATCAAATTCCTTCTATCTATCACTCTGCTCATATGGTTCGTGTTATGTCTCCCACTGATTCGCTGATTACGCCAAGAACATGCCATGCCGTTATGAGACTTTTAAAGCGACGGGCCAACTACTAACAAAAAAGATTGATGTGCAGATCTATACACTGCAAAATTCGCAGTTAAAGTTCATGCATTTCCGCAAATTCCTACACGCTCTATAAGACCCTTGTTTCTGATTAACGAAGACTTTTAGTACCACTATACTCACATCTCTTAGCAGTCCTCCTGGACGCAGATCTACTAACGTTCGTCATGTTACCATACCTCACCAGTAATCCTCGTGTTATGCTCTCACTAAAATTCACTCTCGACGTTGCACTAACTACCCCGTTCTAACTCGCTACACTTTATTTATTCTTTTACCTATCTGGGGTCCTCATTCGCTCGTTTGTATAGACCCATTACAGCAACGAGAATATGCTCTTACTCAACTCCATCTCGGCACCTCTGATCCGCTCCCCTTCTATCTCTTTGTCGTTCTACATGTATCCTTCCTTCTTCGCCACCTGACTCCCCGACATATGTATATATGTTCTTAACTCGTATTTATTACTGCCATAATCACTACGATGGTATTTACCATTCTTCGTCACCGAATCTTGATCAATGTGATTAATATTAAATCATACATTGCCTCTCTCGAGGCAGTTTCCTGCCAGACTAAGTTTTATAAGGATTTTAAAGTTTTAGTACCTGAGGTCACACTTCTCTCTATTTACCGATTATCTTATAAAGAATATATCAACAGGTGCATATAGAATGAAAAACAAACACGAAATTTAAATATGTGAATCCTCTTTAATGAATCGTGGCATTCCTCCCGAATACACTCATAGAAAGTGTCATTCATGATTCATGTTCCATCGGCCAAACCGAGCAACGTTATGCTCAAGTTGAAAAAGAAGCACTCGCTGTAATATGGGCTTGTGAGAAATTTTCCGATTTCCTGATTGGCATGAAATTTAGCATAGAGACAGACCACAAACCTCTTGCATCTCTACTTGGTTCAAAAGCTATATCGGATCTCCCACCACGAATACAGCGTTTCCGCATGCGACTCATGAGATATGAGTATGAGGTATACCACGTTCCTGGTAAAAGTCTGTATACAGCTGATGCACTCTTTAGATCTCCACAACGAGTGTTGTCAAAAGAAGATGAGGAGTTCCAGACAGTGGTGGAAGCGTACGTAGACAGCATCATAGAAACTCTTCCAGCAAGCGAGTCGCTGCTAGGAGAAATGCGGAGAAAATTGCATGAGGATAGCGTGTTGTATTATCATGAAGTACTGTGAGGAAGGTTGACCAGGGTTTGAGAAGCCATCGATTAATCTCGTCACTCGTCCATATTGGCAGATTAGGGAAGAACTCTCAGTTTGTCAATGATTACTTATGAGAGGAAATCGACTCGCCATGCCTACAGTTCTAAGAGCTGACATGTTGCAGAGAGTCCATGAAGGACACCAAGGAATATTGAAGTGTCGGGAACGGGTCAGGAATTCAATTTGGTGGCCAGGGATCAACCGTGAAACTGAGGACCTGGTGATAAGCTGTTCAGTCTGTGTGAAAAACAGACCATATCATGCAGAGCCTCTTCGACCAACCAAATTTCCCGGCAGGCCATGAGAGATGTTAGCAACAGACTTATTTCATTTGAAAAATGACAATTATCTACTCGTCGTTGACTATTTCTCCCGCTATGTCGAAATACCGGTAGCCAAGTTGAAAAGCACAACTTCACAGTCTATCATAAATCATCTTAAATCGATATTCGCTAGACATGGCTTACCAGACACACTGGTGTCTGACAATGGACCGCAATACGCCAGCTCAGTTTTCCAGACCTTCTCTAGGAATTACGGATTCCGTCTTCAAACTAGTAGTCCTCACTATCCACAAGGAAATGGTGAAGCGGAATGGGCCGGGCAGGCAGTGAAACGTCTACTAAGAAATGCGACTGACCCTTACCTTGCATTGCTCCCATACAGAGCAACTCCGCTAAAGAACGGAAGTAGCCCAGCAGAACTTTTGATGGGGAGAAAAAACCGAACCACTTTGCTGGAAAATCCGAGGAGCTACAACCCAAAATGGCCAGACTTAGAAAAAGTACGCCATCTGGAGGAACAATCTCGTCGAAACCAAAAACTTAACTTTGATACCGCAGAGAAAGCAAGACCTTTACCTCAGTTGAATGCCGGAGAAACCGTATGGGTATTAAAAGGGGGAAGGAGGAAGAACGACCGGATCGAACAGTAGTAACCAAAACGCAACAGAGTGACCACTCTTATCTCATCGAGACGCCTAAAGGATCCATTCGAAGAAACCGACGTCACTTAGCACAAGCTAACATGTTGAAGGACGACGTATTCGAGACTGAACGAAATATAGACATTCGTGATAATGTGAGTCCTGTGTGTGAAAATGCGCGTATTGAAACATCGCGTGATGGCCGAAACCAAGTCGCAACAGAAAGTGTGGGCGAACCTTCGTGTGTAGACAAAAACTCATCGCGCATCACCAGATCTGGTAGAGTGTCCAAGCCGGTCGAGAGACTGAATTTGTGACTTACTTTTTGATTGAATGTTTAACTGTTAGATAATGCATATTTTAGAATCAGACTGTTAGAATAAGTCTTCTATAAGTTCTGTCAATTATGTCATTCTAGTCATAGTTTCTAGTCATACTTTCATTTTGTTGCTGTTAAAAATGCGACAATGTTTATTTGAGTTCACGAGCATAATTCCCTGTTTTGTGTTACAGTAATATCTTGAAAAAAGGGAGATGTAGGATCACCTATCTTGTATAGAGATTTTGTATTAGGAAACTTACTATATGATTATCTTGACGTCACGGAATAAATGAGTGTTCTTGAGTAAATAGAACTGAGAACATAAAAATGAGTACACCAGCTTTTAGACTAAGTGTGTTCACATTTCATTACATATAGTCTGTGCAGATGAACTCTAAGTCAAGGTTACTTTATGTTGTGCAATCTTAATGGACTCCTTATCTTCTCTGGAGAGCTAGTCATTTGTTTTTATACATCTTATTATAGTTACTTATCTATCATTATCTAAGCATTTAGAGCAATGTGAATTTTACATTTATTGAATTCATTAATGTTTTAAAGCGCCTATTTCATTGTTATTGAGCAACTATTTTTCTCTGTTATCAATGCAAGGACATATTTTAATTTATACCCAACTACTAATTCATTCGGTCATCAAACACCTAACTTCCTTAGCTCCCCATAAATCTACTTACGTAATTTAATGCCATCAAACACGCCCAGTTGTGCCCAACCCTTAATAAATCCAAACTTCATGATCTATGGTTAAAGACGGATAACTCTTTCTTTCTTCTGTAGCGGTTAGAGAATCACCAGTTAAGCAATGACAAGATGGCTAACACATGGGTGGGTGACCGCTACACGCGTTGCAACATGGGATACATGTACATGTGTACATACATGTACTAGTGTTTAACGGAAAACTTGCATTAGGTAGAATCTCTATATAGAGCTCTTAGACTTTTACGCTAATTAAATGTACATATGTTAAATACAGCTAGTCAATTCCGGAATTTAGTAATTCTCAGGAAATGCCTGAAAAGTTAAGTAATTTCCAAAAAATTCCTGTTTTGGTCGGGCTTTTCCAGGACAGCCTAAAAGTTTCAGGCATTCTTGGAGCATGACTAAAATGAAAGCCTCAGATTTCCAGATTTGCCCGATTGTCATATTTACTCACTGAATGCATTTAAACCCAGTCTGCAAACTGAGGTGATTNAGCTAAGGTTGACTATATGGCTGAAAATGCTCCGGGCCAGAAAGGTGACAATGCTGCCATTCCAATTCCGCTTGTTGATTGAGGCTGTGGTGACCCTAAAAACATTCTGGACAGAAGTGACAACAACAGCTAAACAGGTGACCAAACACGGAATCTTAAAAGGGGCGTACACCAGGAACGAATTTTAACTTTGTCCTGAAAAAGCGATCTTACATGTAACTGCACCAAACATATATAAGTTTAAGAGAAGCGGTTAACGTTGTCTTTGGCTCTCAGTGTGGCGGTCAGGGTTACATTAAATACAACACTATGCAGGGTCCAAAAAAGTCAAACAAACAGATGAAAATGCTTTAAAGCAAAGCTCATATGTAACAGTCGATGCCATTAGAGTGTCAACTGCAAAAACAAATGAACTGCTGTCAATGAACCTTTTTGTACATAATTATCAATATTAGTTTACATCAGTTTCCTTGTACTGTCACAGCCCTTTACCATTTCTTTTGAGAGAAGTCTTTCTTAGGAAATGTCTGACTGTCTATTTCAGCCATTCTCTGAAATTACTACTTTTTGTAGGCTGTCCTGGAAATGACCGATCAATACAGGAATTTCTTGGGAATGACTGAACTTTCACGCATTTCCTGAGAATGACTAGATTCAGGATTTGACTGTAACATATACATATGTATACACGTGTACAGACGTGGAACATTTCGTCCACGCCGGTGGTTATCGTTGGGAACGGTGAACCCCTCAGCTACAGGTGCGGGGGACGGCGAACCCCTCAGCTACAGGTGCGGGGGACGGCGAACCCCTCAGCTACAGGTGCGGGGGACGGCGAACCCCTCAGCTACAGGTGCGGGGGACGGCGAACCCCTCAGCTACAGGTGCGTGGGACGGCGAACCCCGCAGCAACAGAAGCGTGATCGGCACCTACATGGGTGACCACCGAATGTTACAAACGCAATCTCTGGGTGTTTGGCGGGCAAGGCCCTGGCTTTCAAGGCTGCGTTCCTGAAATATCATAGCGACTGTCCTATATATGTCTCGAACGCACCGTATGAATTAACACTTCTTATTCCTGCATGCGTAGGTTTACTGTTGAAGATCGCTGTGCTATTGAACACTACGTAGTTGCTACGATCTTGAACGCAGCCCTGGAACATCGAGTACATGTGCGAATCCGGTGACGCCAATTTGTCCGGTAACGGCATTTCATTTATTTTGATTAATTTTCTTAAAAAATGTATTCCCAATTGAAAGTTTGATCCCCTATTGTGACCCCATCTTATTCCTGGTGTCCCTGAATTGAACAAACTTGAATATGTAAAGGCAAAGATAACGAACAGTGATCAATCTCGTGAGTCCCAAATAGAATACAAAAACAAGAGTTGGGCAAACATGGACCCCTGGACACACCAGAGGTGGGGTCAGGTGCCTAGGAGGATTAAGCGTCCCTAGCTGTTGACTGGTCACACCCGCACCACCTGGGTATACTTACCAGTATGTGCAATAATGGCTCCATTGATCTTCAGTGTATTTTTCCTAGATATTCTTGGGAAAAAATTGATCTCGTATTGTGGCCTCACCCTATCCTCGAGGATAATATTTTGAACAAATTTGAAATTACCTTGTATCAGGTACATTTTAACTACATAATTATGGTGATTCTTTAGAGAAAAAAAATAAATGATCCAAGCCTATATTTGCCTTTCTTTGATTATCTCCCCTTAGAGGGGCGTGGACTTTCACGTGTACAACTTTGAATCCTTTTACACAAAGATGATTTGTGCCAAGTTACCGTATATACTCGCATATAGGTCGACCCGCGTATAAGTCGGGTACCCCTCTTTCGGAGAAATTTTGAAGAATTTAACATTAACCCGCATATAAGTCGGACTGGAGTTTTGTCAAATTGTGTGCCATCTTAAAATCCATTTTCTAGCAACAATTGCGTTTCTTTGCTACTGTGCATTGTAATTAATTGTTACCAATAATTTTGTATTCTTTATAGGGGTTCTAAATTGATCACTGTTTGCTTTTTTCACAATGTTATTTAAGGTGTCACGCTTTTTGGGGAAAAAAAACCCACCGACTTATATATGCGAGTATATACGGTTGATTGAAATTTGCAAAGTGGTTCTAGAGAATACGACAAACGAGAGGTAATAATAAACAGCTATCCTGAAACTTCAGCTCAGGCGAGCTAACAAGGTTAAAAAAAAAATAACAGGATAAGTCTGATGTAATGACTTTGTGATGCATACAGTGCGTGTGTGTGTGTGTGTGTGTTGTTTTGTGCGTGTGCTTGTCACTCTCGCTTTCAGCCTCACCATTGGAGAGCAGCTTGCTGCGAAAATGGAGCTAAATACGTAAGTCTCCCTTACCAATTATAGCCTCTCATGCAGTAAGACCAATGTGGTTCCTCCCCGAGTTAACAAAATGGTAACTGGAATCATACGGTTCCAGGCTGAACTACAGGGTATCGGAGGATACTAGGCCACCAGATACACGACATGCTAGGCCTACCGACGTGTGGGTACATGTATGCCTTGATGCCTGCAAACCTAGTCCCCAGCTATGGGTAAATAGCCGGTCAGATGAGGGTCGCAGCCTTGGTTGGTAACTCATCTAGGAGAAAAAACTCTAAGTAAACTGAGTAGATTTGACACGTCAGCCATGGAGGGCAGCCAATCTATAGGAAGGGAACCTAGAACCCCCCCCCCTCCCTGGTCATCCTGGTAGGGGGTTGAGCATGAGGCTAATAATCTTTCATGAAAACACATGTATTACAGAAATTGACGCAAAAATCAAATTACACCAAGAGCTCTTGAGGAAAACTAGTCGCACAGGCCAAGAATGTGCTAGGAGAAAGCCCACACAAAGACGCCTTATGCAGGAATCGTGGATTCATGGACCCCAGGAAAACCATCACGTTTGGCACATTGAATGTAGACAATGTATAAAGTCTCTAAAACAACCCAAGTCATCAAGGAAATGGACAGGTATGAAGTCGCCATCATGGGAGATACTAAATGTTGATAGACCGGGTCAGGAAAGACTGTCTCAAACGGCCATACTATCATTTACTCTGGAAGATGACCAACACCGAGAAGGAGTAGCTATCATCATGAATAAAGAAAGTGCAAACTCTTTAATGGAGTGGGAACCTATAAATGAACGACTGGTAAGAGCTCGATTTAATTCCAACTATGCAAAGACCACTGTTATCCAATGTTATGCACCAACCAACGATGCAGAAGTCGAAATTAAAGATAAGAGCTCGCTTGAATTTTAACTATTCAAAGACCACTGTTATCCAATGTTATGCAGAAGATGAAACTAAAGATGCTTATTATGATGCACAAG
>CAJDSM010022295.1:124-11079 GCA_903981925.1 Ostrea lurida
ACCACAGAAACCAATGGAGCAAAAGACCAGAAACCACAGAAATCAAGTCCTCAAAGAATTTTAATACATGTAGTGCACACAAATTTAAAGTATAAAAACAACTAACAAAATGCAACCACGCATTATAAATCATGCATGTGACCTTTCTCATCTGGTAGTAGTTATATTGTAAAACAAATTCATTTCAGATTATTACACATTTGATATATGATACATGTTTCTAAATTCTGGTACTCAAGCTTAAAGTTTGAATTTAATTATGTGAATGAAGTACTTCAAACTTGTGACCCAAAAATAACTTCCTATTTGAAGAGAGACAGAAAGAATCTACTTAAGTGCAAATTTTTTTTTTTTTTAACTTTTTATGACAAAATAGTAGTTGCTCCTTACAGAAGACACATTTGAAAAGTTATGCATTAGATGTGCCTTTCATTTCATCAGCAGTACTGAATATGCACGTCCATTTCAGGATATTCAGGTTATATCAAAATTGTATAAGGTCCTTGACACAGTTTTTATTTCAATAATAATCCCCCGACTTTAGTTTTCAAGTGCTTGAAATTGTACTTTAACTGCCCCTTGGTTTTATCCTTAACAGGTCCTTATGCATTACAGCAGTCTTCATATTTGAAATTTTATTTCACATAGAGGATGTAAATTCAGAAGAGTCAGGATTCGTTTTAAAATGCAACCAGTGCTTTAATGTCACGCTTTAACTTCTTTTATTTTGATAAACATTAGTGCTTGGTGCCAGTGAGATTATAAAATGATATAAAATTTTCCCCTGTAAACTTCTAAATCTTTTTTCAAAATTCAACTTAAATCTTTCAAGCAACAATTTCAGTTCGATCTGCTCCAAGGCCAGAGAACAAAATGAAAGCAATTATCTCTTAACATCTATTCTGACAATGGACAGAAACATTTTCTGTTGGTCGCCACAACAACAATATATTGGGAGATTTGTTCAATCATTTTAGTATAAAATTTGCAATTCTTTCCCATGTGTTCCTCTGCCTTCAAAAGATTGTAAGGGAAAAAATCAATAGAATATCTGGCCTTGCTGGAGCCAATGGTCATTTCTATTTAATAGTTATCTTAACTGTTAACACAAGTCATTGAAAATTCTGTTCTGGCCAAATTCCTCTTCAGCATCTACTCATCGAAGTCAATAACAAGAGCTTAAATCTCAACCCAGTGAAATCCCTCGTCGGGAGGACAAACCACAGACGCTATGTTGTCATTGCAGTCTACAGAGACAAACATTTAAAAACAAATTTATTAGACAAACAGTAAATAATACTATATCTGCATCCTTGGATCAATACTTGGGTCCCTTTGATATATCGGTTCGAAATTGTGGAGATTTAATCAATTTTCAGATGAAAATAACATCAAACCACAGCATTTCAAAATGGTTTTCAATTTTGTGCAAAAAAAGAGAGTTCTAAATGACACGTCCAATGTCTTTAACACTTTTTCTGTACGCAAAGTCTCTTTAAATCCAATCAAACCTCACTTGATGGATTTAAACAGACATACCTGACATAAAAACACTTAAACATAAAATCAACTAAAAACTATAAGGTACAAAATTACTGCCTGTGGAACTGTATCATTCGCTTTTTCCAGAACAATTGCTGAAATTATCGAATGTTAAAAAAAAATGTGGCTTGAACACCTAAATGACAGGTATCATTTCAAGCTTCCTTTATGGGTACTGTAAAATCATGAAAATTTGTGGAGGCCAATTTTCATGAATTGCCATTACTTTATCGTTTTGTTGAAATGCAATTTCGTGGATATTAGATTTTTGTACATTTACACATTACAAATTGTGTATTTCATCGAGGTTTGAAATTTGTGAGCTTGGAGTGCCAAGCCCCCTCAAAATCAAACGGTTCAACCCTGTCAAGTAATTTAAAATGAATCTACAGACAAATATATATACCTAATTTGAAAGATATTTCAATTTCAAAAGATGCAGACGATGAAACTGTGCATTAACATGAACAGAATGTGAAGAGATCTATTGTTTAGTTTAAAATCAGAAACCATTGGCAGTTGAATTATACCTACATGTAATATACCCGTTTCCTTCAAATGATTACATGTATGAAGATAAAACATGCCTGAATATGTAAGCGACGAAAAAGAGCCATAAAATTGTATATACTAGGTACTAGACTCTCAAGAGAGTTTGTGCCTTCATTAAATATGTACGAAAGCAACTTCAACTTTTCCTTAGAGGAATTGGCCTCCTACATTTAATCTAAATAATTCATTAATAGTCTCTAGCAATTCCAAATAAATGAAAAGTTTTAAAACCCCAAAAAATATCCTTTTCCCAATCTGAATTTCTATTTCTTATGCTTTCTATATATCAATTGTGTTTCTACAGTTCTGCAGCAAGATTGACAAAAAGGACAACTGCAAAGGTATGAACTATAAATTGTGATACTTATTCAGTATGATGGTGTGCATATTTCTGCATAACACGGGGGAAAATGGACACTATTTGTAAAAGAATGACGTGAAGCTTTTTGTTTCCATTTTCTGTATACAGCTAATGTAGTCGGTAACAACGGTAATTGATAACATCTATTGTTATTGTTTTCAAAACATACTTTTACTGGTGTGGTCAGGCTCCGATCTTGACCTGGCAAATACATCGCAGGTCTGTCATCTTATCACCGTGCTATCTGAGAAACAATATCCAGACAAAATTGCTTGATTTTTCATAAATCAAAAAGTTAAGGCAATAAATATCATATTCAGTGTAATTCATAATCTTTTGAGTTTGGGGTCTTTCATCTTGGAGCTCTTGGCAAAAAGCAATATTCTAGTTTAACCTTTTAAACTGCAAGCTTTGAAAGAGATACCTTCAATTTGTTTCAGAATGAGGGACAAGGATCTCGGCATTTTTTTTCTGTATAGCCTCTTGGACCTGCATCTTCAAATGACCACAGAGGACAGAGCTGGACAAAATGAACCTCATATTGCAAGATTTCAGTGGACGAATTCAAAATTCATCACTGAGTTCTTGCTCAAAGTTGTAAGAGGAGTGGTAAGTTAACTATGTGTATCTAGTAATTCCTCTCCTTGTAATGAGACTGAATAATCAATGGCTGAATATTTGGAGCACAATCAAATTCAAGTGGTCGAAGAATGGTCAGAACTCAACCAAATCTGTGTTAAAATGCTAATCATGCCAAACTGGGAGTCCTGAAAACCTACAGCACACAGAACCAAGTGGGATAAATAAAAAACAAAAAACCAACTGGTAAATTAAAAAAACATCCTTTCCCTTCCCCCTTGAGCCAATGATTTAGTCATGTATTTTGTAATAAACCTTCTGGGTTGCACAGCCATTTACAGGACTGGTTGGCAACTGCTGCTTTCAAAAAAAGTATCACATCTAACAAGATCCTTCCCTCAACAGGAGTCCTGAATTTCTGAACAGAAGTGACATTACAACCCATTAGTGAATTGAATTACTGGACAAGGAAAGTGTCCTAACTTTTAACACAGATAGGTATCCTTCTCCGAGTTATTGAATTTCATACAAATAAAGTCTGTCATAAAACTGGAAGAAAAAATAATTATCTTCCTAAAACTCGATGAAGTTCAATTAAGACTACATATTGCCCTGTGCGGCCTGATGAGTTTCTTTTAGAAATTTGCAATATAACGCATTCCATATAAAGTTGAATTTTACTTCAAAATTACCAACGAGCACTGTAAGAGTACTATAAAATGTCAATTAGTGATAAACTTTAAAATTCCTTTGGGAAATTTGACCATCTAGGTGTATGCAATAAAAGTTTCATGTTGTTATGAAGGCCTCAAGAGAACCCCACCATCAATACATCTATGTAGAAAAAATCCATAATAATTCTTTATTTAATGAGTTCATAGCACATGTGTGATTGAAATGAAAAATTTATGGTGATGGACCATCTTTGAAGTGAAAAACAAATATTAATCCCTTTGAATCTCCCAATTTAATTAGTAGATCGACTGCATGTAATGTTTGATTCCTAGTTTTTTATGCTGTGAATTAACGCTTTATTCATAGCCTTATAGACGATACATCAGTTTTATCCTATTTCCAAGTGTAATGAACTTGCTGCTCTTCTTTGGAAAAAAGACTAAGTTGTCTGTCTCCATCCTCCCAACCTTTGGAGACTCGCTTTGACAAATCTTGAATTCTTGCGTCATAAATAAATAAACAAGCAGTAGTTGAAAAGCTCGTCTAATAGTATTTTCATTTGATTTTTCTGCGGGGAGTATACTGGGTGGTACTTACTCCTTCGTAAATTCAAACCAGCCCTCCATAATGAATGCCTTTCCGAGACTTTGTTGTTTTAATCAAAACAATTGAAAAAAAATGTCAGTCTTAAAGTTCTGTTTTATCCAAAATTGCAAAGACAATTCTTACCGAGGTGATAAAAGTAACACATGTGTTCAAGTGCTGATGTATCGTTACTAATGAAGTCTTTCTCTCAAGTTTTCTCTCCATCTTCATATTCTATCATTATCAACACATCAGAAGAAGAATATATTGCAGGAACTCAAAAATATTTCTCTGACAAAAAGCTTTTAATATATATAGCTATCATTTTTCAAACCTTCCTTTCGCTAAGTAACAATACATATTACACAACTTCTATAATTATAATGCTCCACGAAAACAACACTATCATACAGAGACAATTTATAATTCATAATTGATGCAGTGAGTAGATTCAAAGTGTGGACTAAGGAGAGAGCTACCGACAGCGTGATGCAACTGCCGTCGTCGTCGTACGTAAGAGTTTCAAGCCAATCCTACCTTATAATTTATAAAATCTTTCACTTTCAAGAATATGTTACATCACCTCAGTGGTATTCCTCTCTAAACGATATTGTGTTACCTTTTACTTAGAGACTTAAAATTATAGTTTTTATCAAATGTTACACATCAGTATACTGTATGTACAATATATCGAATATACAGATTCCATTATTTCTGTCAATCATTGCGGCAAACTAAATAAATGATTTTTCTCATGTATCTGAAAAGTCTTGGATACCACAAGTTGCTTTACTAATCAAAGGGGCTAGTATTTCATGATTTTTTTTTTTAAAAGGGTATATCATGACGGTTTTGATTTAACAATTTTTAAATTTCTGATTATGAAATCATTGAAATGTTTTAGACATATTATTCGCTGAAAGCTTAATTTTGCGGAAAACGAAAATAAAGTGAGCAGAGTAAAATTAAAACCATTGTGTTTATTTCCCAATCTAGAGTAGTGATTTGGGCTTACGAAACAACTACATGTACTATATGTCTCAAAATTTCTCAATCCCAATACATTCAGTATAGACATCAGTAAGTTTAATGTTTCTGACTGTATATCACAAGAGCTGGTGTTTTGGTTTGTTATAAGCATAAGGCGCTGCTATAATTGCCCTAATCCTCTCATTAAAATTTTCTACACCTTTTGAATTTCTCAATTATACAGGGCAGTGAAGGACCTGAGGGAGAAATAGAGGTTACTATCCCCTTTTGCTTAATAAAATATGGACTAAAACAAGGCTTTTATTATCCTGTAATGGGCTGCAATCCCGGCAAAAAAAAGTATCAAAATGTTACTCTAAGGCACAACCCCACCCCCATTAGATACTTTTCTTGATGTGCCTTGACATAGTGCAACAATATGCAGCTCAAGTTTGTCTCTAGATGTTGTAAAGGAGTATGCCTACAAAGGGTGAAAATTGGCCTTGTGAAGTGAAGTTTCAACAAATCATATGTAACATCAGTAATAGAAAAATAAAACATGGTTCATATGGAGAAAAAATGTAAGGGTGGGAATACTTTTATTTTTCTAAGAAAGGGAGAGGCAGAAGTTCAAAACGATCAGTCTGCAAAATATGCAAGTAAAAGTATAAGTATGCAACAGGATAATGGTAGCTCAGTCGATTTATGAAAGAGGTCATGCATTCAAGCCCAATTCAACCTGAGACATAAACATGGATGGTGATTTTTCCTTCACCAAATGCATGGTGCTTAGAAAAGGTGAAGATAACGAACAGGGATCAATCTCATAAGTCTAAAACAGAAGACAAAACAAGAGTTTCACAAACACGGTCCCTGGATACACCAGAGGAGTAAGCATCCCCTGTCGACCAGTCACACCTGCTGCAAGCCCATTGTCTTCCCCGTTGATCAGGTAAATGTAGAAGTGAGAGTCACAGGTCTTTCAAATATGACCTTAAAACTGAGTCTTGTGTCACAGCAGGCGTAAGTATACATTTAAGAACCCTCACTGTTTTAACCATAAGCACCATGTATAGGTCTAAATTTGCAGTACCTCAACTATAGCATATAGTTGATTATATAAACTTCTGAGNATAGGTCTAAATTTGCAGTACCTCAACTATAACGTACAGTCGATTATATAAACTTCTGAAAGCTTATGTTGCCTGTTCTATTGTACAGGATCCAGTTGCATGAAATTTAGTGAAGTTTAACCGACAGTTAACATCTAGTTAACGCTATATAGAGATATGACTTAATGGGAAGTTAAATGTAAGTTAAAGAACTGTAAATTAAAGTTAACTAATTTTCGTGCAACTGGGTCCAGAATGCCATCTACTCTGAANAATTTTCGTGCAACTGGGTCCAGAATGCCATTTTTAAATAAATGTTACTCTGACATCGTAATTTTTTAAAAATGAAATGTATTAAAAATTTATGTTTGAATTTGCACTGAGAAAAAATATCACTTCTGAATCAGGTATCTTGTTATTCTCAAATTCATTACGTTATGTTATTTTATCACACAAAATGAAACCAAACTGNTCGTAATTTTTTAAAAATGAAATGTATTAAATATTTATGTTATTTGCACTGAGAGAAATTATCACTTCTGAATCAGGTTATCTTGTTATTCTCAAATTCATTAAGTTATGTTATTTTATCACACAAAATGAATTAAACCAAACTGGAAAAAAGAATGAAAGCCAAGGTTTTGTTCCCTGAATCGAACCCAACAAAAGCAATGAAAATCTGTGCAATTTACAAATGACAGACATATCAGTTGATTAAAAAATGCATGTTAAAAGACGTGGTCAAAGTAGCAGGAAATCTACATAGTTTGTGCCAAAATCTCCTAATATTTAATGTTTGAGAATCAATGAACTCAATAATATATTCACATATTCTTACTAACAAATGTACCATCACCTGCAAAATATGCAAAAGAATTTGTCTGTTATTAATGCCCTTGAAAATTCTTTGTAATAAGTAAACAAATGTAGGAATTCTTTGTGTGTATTGGTTCTGAGTCAAAACACTTCTGTGGTCGACAAGAAAGACTAGAAATGACAGAATGAGTAATATTTATTGTGCAAAATTCCAAAGACAGAAAAAAAAAGTAAAAAAAAAAAAAAATTCTAAAGCTTTAATGTCTTTTAAGTTGTCGCATTCAATAATCGGCAAAATGATACACTACCAACTTCAATAGCTTAAAATATATGTATATTGTTTTATCTATCTATCATCATAAATGCATACTGTGTGATGACAGTCGAGAGGAAAGGCTATTTTTAGAAACAACACAGTCACTCATTGTAAAACTTTGTATCTACAGAAGAGAAAATGCCATTTGTTTTCACATCTGTAAATTCTTAAGCCATCACAATGATCTGTAAGTCAGATCTGAAAATTATCAACTAGAACTTTCATTGTTCCACATCTGAGCAGTTTACCGATCCAAGTTAGAAGATAAGGGCTAAGACTTCGCAGAAAACAGGGAAGAAGCCTTCTTTAACGTCCAACTCATTTTAAAACAAAGCAATGATAAATGTAGATTATTCTACAGCGTCTTTAGACTTTAATAAACAACACAAAAGAAATTTGCCAAGATGCCATATTCATTTATTATAAAAACCACTGGAACTGATCCAAGATTCTCCTGATACCTTCCGTACTACTTCGTTAGATTAGCAGGCATTTTACATATCCAATAAAAGGTTCAGCAAGAAATTTTTTGAATCAATTTCATATTAAGTCGTCATTGCTGCTTCTTCACAAAAATTGACATAAAATCTCGCTATGCATTCTTCTAGTCGTCAGACATGATTTAAAAAACATGCTGTCTTCTACCTCAGCATATTTTTCTGTTTCTTTTACCATTTACATAATTTGACTTCGAAGATGAAAGGATTATCAGAACTGCCATGGTGAGTTCTTATTCAACGGAACATGTCAACACGGAAGTATGATTCTAAAAAATTTGTAACACCTTTCACGCTTAATTACAGCAAGAAAATTAGTCTTGGAAAATATCAGTTTCCAATAGCTCCCCTGCATCTCCGGCTATCCTTGAGACTTTTTATATAATGAATAGACAATATGCCTATTAGGTGTCTGAACATTTTCAAAAATTTATATGACACATTCCCGCCATATGTCTGCTTTCTCTGACACATATTTCTCAAAATTTATCGGAAGGAGCAAATGAAAGAGACTGACAAATATTCTGTTTTTTATAATTTGTGTCACTTTGACAGCCTAAGACTTAATTCCAGAGTGAGAAAATTTACCATCTGTTTGGGAATATAAGTATCCCTATGGCCACACCTGAAATCACCAGGAGCTATCTGAATATATTATATATACTTCAAATTAGAAAAGCGAATAAAGAAAGTCTTATGTAATTGAACACGGAAAGGAGAACCAATTCATCAGTTTCTAAGCAGCATGCAAGTGCAATATTTACATTATATATATTACATACACCATCCAATCAATACCTGATATTGATTGATTATGCAATGACCACACAAAATGGACCAAATCAAGTCAGAATACTTGCATAATTTGTAGTCTTTATGGTTCAAAGCTGGTTCAAAAGGTAAAGCACATATGAAAAGAGCATCTACATGCTCAAAGTGAATCCAAAAAATTGCAAACTTCAAATTCAGACTGTGCATTAGGAGCACATCATTGCCTAATAAACCTTTTGTTTCATAGAATTTGTTTTGTTTTGTTTCTTTCTTTCCTTTTTTTTTTTTTCCCTCTGATTTTTTTTCCCTATGGTTATATTGAGAGCATAAAGTTCAATGTCAGATTTAGCATGATCGTTCACAAAACTGACAATGAACTAATTGTTTCAGAAAAAAATCAAACGTGTTAGCACTTTTAAAAAAACCCATAGCTTTTAAGATTCTGCTATTGTTAGCTCAGAGACTGCATCCAAATATGCTACATAAAGAAACCTTAAAATGTGATACGCAAAATTACCATGTCAAATAGATGACATCTACTTAACACTCAATAAATTCTCTTGACAGTATATAATCCGCTGTACTGTCCTTGAATACAAAAAGGTTTCTTTGAATATAGCTGCATCACAGGTAAATTTAGTGCAAAGCCTGATCTTAAAACATCCCAATATATCATAAACATTAAAGATTTGATACATTTCTTGAACATAAATTTTCACTTCAAGTTAATATAGATGTCTTTAGATGATTTATCTTTAAATTTGTAAGCGATAGATTGGCAATATATTGTACATTTAAAATTCCCTGAGGATGTAGAATTAAGTTTCCTTGTCTATGATGAGCTTTTACACAAATAGACTATTACCACATAAATAGTTTGACATTTCTGCATCAAATGTTCAATTTGAAGATAGAGATGAAACGTTTACAAGGCTGAATCTCTTAATTCAAATACAAACTATATATAGAATGTTTTAGCGGGACCGATAATGGGGGGATGAAGGATCACCACCCTAAGATGATATTTTTTCTGCTCAAATAGTGGGAATTGCAGTCCTCTAAAGTCTTTGGTAAAAAAAAATTCTTCTGAAGAGTTGCAACCCCTGCTAAAAAATGAAATCGATAACTTTTCTCACCTTTTTCCCCCCAATCAAATCTTCAAGATCTCTTATCTATGGTATGACTTAAAATTTTCAGATTAGTCAATCAGTCAATCAACAAGTAGTAAGACTTAAAAGGCTAAAAGTAGTTGATTTTCCATATCCAGTTTCAAGACTGCCAACTCTATATGCAAATAGAAAATCTGCAAGGATCTTGCTTCAAGTTTCATCACAAACTTCCCTATTTCAATGTAATACCAACAGTATCAGCTGTCATTTATTAATTTGGATTCCCAAGTTTCACAACTTCATAGTTGTCTCATTCACAAATGTTACTTCTCGTGAACAAATTCGTCATTTTTCATAAATCAAAGTACATGTAGCACTAACAAAAATATTGTATACAGTATTACAATTTCATGTACTTTTAGAGTCTACAAATTTGAATGATTCATACTTGCTAGTCGTAATTTTTAAACAATACAAAAAGACACGTTCAACAAAAACCTTTATTGCAGCCTCTGATAGTATGCAATATCATGTCGAATAATCATACACATAATTCAAGCATTGATGTATTTCTGTTTCCCCAATGAAAATGTCATTTTCTGAAAATGAATAATGTATGGTTTGAGTGTAACTTTTATGTATAAGCTTGCAAAACAGAACTTGTGATGGATAAATCCACAGCTTGATCCCGCTCAATCAGCTTTTCCACACTCCTCATCACTTCTCCACATTCCCTTTCCTCATCAGCTTTCTCCACACTCCTTACAAGCTTTATCCACATTCATCACCAGCTTTCTCCACACCCCTCATCAGCTTTCTCCACACTCCTCATCAGCTTTCTCCATCCTTCTCATCAGCTTTCTTCACACTCCACTCCTTGTCAGCTTTCCCCATACTCCTCTCCTCATCAACTTCCTCCACACTCCTTATCAGCTTTCTTCACACTCCTCATCAGCTTTCTTCACACTTGACTCATCAGGTTTTTCCGCACTCCTTATCAATTTTCTCCACACTCCTCTTCCCATCAGCTTTTTCCACACTCCTCTCATCTGCTCTCCTCATCAGTTTCTT